>JAPYZI010001320.1:17144-31519 GCA_030523105.1 Ophioninae sp. A BG-2022a
AAAAAAAAACAGTCCTCACGGTATTTACGACTCGTTGCGAGTTCTTGAACGGTGAGTGAGGGAAAGAGGGATAGGGAGAGAAAGAGGGAGGGAGAGTGAGAGGGATGTATTATAGTTAGACCGATGGTATATAACACGTATCGTGCAACATGAGCACACCCTCGTACCCGGATCTATCAAAGAGGCCGCTTTTGCCACTTTACAACCCTACCATATAAGCTTTACGGTCCTAAAGTCTGACATCTGTGCTGTATACAGCCTACGTATATAGACACCTATATACTCTTTCGCTACATTCGAGGTTTGTTAAAAAAATAAGGTGACTTATTATTTTCCGAAAAATATTCGTTCATTCGTCGATACCTATTTGGTCTTCATCGAAGTAATCCTCCTGTGATAGAATGCTCTCGCACCAGCCCTTTTTGGAGTCTTCGAGGCACTACTGAAACGTACTTTTTTGTATGGCCTCGAACTCTCCCAGCGATGCCTTTGTCTCATCAATCATCGCGAATCTCTGTTCTTTCGTGGCTCTTTTCAGTTTTAGGATGAGGAAATATGTCGCAGGGTGAATACGGAGAGTATGATAACGATATTGCTTTTCGACAAAACAATCACGAACAAGCAACGATGAGTAACCAGATGGATTATTGTTTTCGATAGCAAACAAATCGCCAAGCACAACGAAACACGTATAACTTTAATATCTATTAAATACTAACTAAATATGCAAAATCCCTGATTACGTCGATATACGTTGGGGACTTGTGTACCAACATTTTAAAAAAAATCGAAAATCAAATGTACGTAGGCTGAGACATTTGAAAAGTAATTTTATTTTATTTACAAAAGCTCGTGCGTTATTAGTAACTATTTAAAAGAATACTATATTACGTACAAGTTCCACTTTTTTTCTGTTAGTCTTTTGTTTTTCTAGTTCTTTCTCTTACTTTGTTCGGGTTTGGGTTTGTTTGTAAAACACGTTATGCGTACGATATATTCGCTGGAGCAACGAATTGTCCGACGCATTCCTTGTCGTTTCGGTTCGCGTTGAACTCTCCGCAATTCTGGCGGTGCTTCGACGAGAACTCGCCACCGAGTAAGCGAGATCGAACCATCACGTTTTCCCTTCAGTGAAGAATCAAGCTTGAACTATTGAATTTTATTTCACATTTTTCGATGCGATTATAATTGTTGTACAGTTAATTGGTTTTTGAAGGATCTGATAGATTTTTCAGGACTTTCGTGAAGGTGAATTCTTACGGATGAAGATAGAGAGGAAAAGTTAGACAACTTTGTTGTTGTTTTTTTTTTATTATCTAGTCTCACAACCAAAATACAATTGTTTTGTTTATTTCACTCGGCACTATGAATCTTCAATGGATTTAATGGGCGTCATCAATGATAATGGATACGAGATAATAAACTCGAACAGGAACTCGATAAGATCGACGAAATTGCCCGATTTTTAATCAACTATTTTTTTTTAAATAAAACGTTCTGCGTTTGGTAAATTTAAATTATCCGTGTCTACGAAAATTCCGGATTTTTCAGCATATCGCACAAGTCCTTAAATGTATTTCACCTATCGCATAACTTCGAGAATAAAATATTTTCTAGAGACTTCTAACTCTTTTTATAGTTTACCATCTGTTGCGCATGTTAAAAATAGGAAAATCTTAATAACAGTAAATCTTTAAAATATTTTCGTATCTTGAAGGATCATTTACGCATCTATACTAAATATTATTGTCAAGTTCGCGCCGTAACGTTGTGTGAGCCTTCTACCACCCCGGGAAAACTCGTACCCATTTTTTAACAAAATTTCACAAGCCCTAACGACTACTCAAAAAAAAAAAAAAAAAAAAGAAATTTTGGCCCTGCGAAATAAAAAAAAAATAAGGTAGAAACGGAAGAAGCGAAGAAAGACTTATCTTGACCTTTTGAATTAAAAAAATATCAATGTTTTCAAAGGTCAGGACTGAAAAAAATTGTCGGATCTGAAATGAAGAAAAGGAGTTGTTTCATCAATCAACGTTTATTCTTACTCCCTACTTAAGTTTCTCGTCATAAAAGGAAATGGTCCGTTCCGTAGTCACTCGTAGTTACTCCAGACCATAGGAAAGTCCTCGCAAATTGCGGTAACCTCAGTGCGACAAAATGTGGTGAGAGGATATCCGTGACGGTAGTGGTAGCAACGTAGCTGGCTAAGAGTATATTGTCGTTCAGCTATCAACTACGTCGGGTGTACGTAGTAATGTACATCTTGATGAGAAATCCTTGGAGAGATATCACACGCGCGCGTAAGGACACAACGGTAGACGAGCACAGCTGTCCCGAGTCATCCGAGTCTTCCTTATCTTTCCGGAGGCATCGAAGTAATAGAAGGTGCGAACGATAATATCGAGTGTACGGAGTCTATCGGAGAGAAAGAGAGAGAGAGAGAAGAGGGAGGGGAGAGATTTGAAAAAAGGAGAAGGATAAGGAGATTGAGTGAGAGAGATAGATCGATCCAAAGAGAGAAAAAAGAGAGAAAACAGCTTATCGGAGAGGGAGATAAAGAGGGAGAGAGCGAAAGAGGGGTAAGGAGAGAGGATGCGTGTGAAAGAGGAAGAGAGAGAGAGAGAGAGTGTTGAAGAACTTCAAAGAGAGAGAGATAGAACTGGAAAACTCGAAGAAAAGAGAAAAAGAGAGAGAAAGAGAGAGCGAGAGGGAGATAAAGAGAGAAAAAGATAGAAAGATATAGAGAGAGGGATCGGGAGAGAGAAAGAGAGCCGGAATGAGAATTAGAGTACTACAAAGATAGAAAAAGAGAGAGAGGAAGAGTTTGAGGACTATAAAAAGGAAGACAGAGATAAAGAAACACAGTGCAAGAGGAATCGAAAGACAGAACCAGAGGGAGAAAGAAGAGAAGAGACGTCTATCATAGAAAGAGAGGAAGACGGAGCGAAGCAGGAAAGAGAGAGGAGAAAGAGGAAGAGAGAAAGAGAGAGAGCAATCGAAAGAGCAATAGAGAGAAAGGAAGGAAGAGGACACGAGCAAGAGATCGAGAGAAGGAAGAGAAAAGGTATGAGATCAGTAGCTCCCTGTTATACGCGAGATCGTGTATGGAATTTATTTAAATCGCCTCTTATTGCGGTTAGTTATACGTATCGTAACCCGAGTCTCGAGATATTATAGCTCTTTATTTCTTTTTTGTTTGTTTGTTGGTTTGTTCTTTTTTGTTTACTTTCTTCTTTTTCTTTTTATCTTCGATCTCTCACTTGCTCCTTTCCGGAGGCCGAATAAGAACACGGCGTTTGGTTATCTCAATAATAACAATTACCGCAGAGAAGAGAGGGAGAAGAAAGAGAGAGAGCGGGAGAGCGCGAGTGTACGCACACAAGGCGGAGGCGAAGAGATCTCGCACCTCTGATAATGTTATATTATAGTACTCGTGCGACCATACGCGAATGTATGCTATAAAAGAGATGCGCTCCGAAGTGTTTTTCACGCGCGAGATATCTCGAGTCTCTCTCTCTCTCTCTCTCTCTCCTTCTCTACGGATATGTACAGATCGCGAACAAAATATACTTACAATCGTCTTCGCACCCTCTCCTTCTCTCGATCACTTTTATGCCGATTTTAAAATCCACGATCTCCTACCTTCTTTTTTTCGTTTCTCGTTCCTTATCCTCTTTTCTGCAACCTCAACGGGTTTTCATAAGCTCGGGACCAAAAACAAAATACAACCCGATTTATAGAACTTTTTTTTTTTTGCAATGGGAGTATCGAGACGATGAGATTGGAGTTTTACGTACGAGGGGTTGAAAACTTTGCCAATTTGGAGTTCCGTGAATACCTCTAGTTAGAGCCTCGAACAGTCAACGGAAAGTCGATTCTTCTGAAGAACGAGATCGGATGAATACAAAAACCCCTGTCGGCTATCTGTTCCGATAGGGGTTTTTTACAGCTTTTCGATGCCATCGGCAAATGCGGTACAGTTGTAGCTTGAGTCCGCTATTGGGCTAGGCAACGTTGGACTAACGGCTGAGGTATCGAATAGGGATGAAGAGATGGGGGATACGGTACTTAAAGCGGAAAATCAGGAACAGGTGAAAAGCGCAAACGGCGTGTATGATCTTTGAAAGACACGAATAACCTTGACCATACGTGACCATACGTAAAATCTTGAATTCTCGGTCACATCTATGAACGGGTAATTAATGGGTTATATCAGAAAAGCATCTATTATACAAAACCACACGAACTAAACTGCATACGAATTTAAGGTGTATCGATAAATCGCAAAACGAATCGCCAATTTTTTTTTGTTTTTTTTTTTGGCAATGTTCTTTGATTATATTTATGTATCAGGTTTGTTCGAAAAATAAGGTGACTTTTTATTTTTCCTGAAAAAGATTTGTTTATTCGTCGGTATCTATTTTGTCAAATATAATAGACTTGTGCCAGCTCTTTTTCCAATCCTCGAGACACTTCTGATACCCGCTTTCTGGTATGACTTCGAGCTCTCCCAGCGTTACGATCTTTATCTCCTCAATCGTGGCAAATCTTTGTCCTTTCGTGGCTTTTGTCATTTTTGGGAAGAGAAAAAACGTCACAGGGCTTCAAGTCCGTTGAATACGGTGGCTGAGGCATACAGTGTTTTTTTTTCGCTGAATTAATCACGAACAAGCAACGATGCGCGACCAGATGCATTGTTGTTTTCGATAGCAAACAAATCGTCATTTACACCAAAACACGAATAACCATTATATCTATCAAAAAAAAACTACATATTCAAAATGGCTGATTAACAAAAAAGAAACGAAAATCGAATGTACACACGTGACCTGCGAAATTTGAAAATTCACCATTTTGTACAAACCTCATATTTAAACGTGAATATAAATATTCATATAAATAATCATATATCGTCTTCATCATAAACAATCTCGAATTTATTCGTATATAAATAATATACATTTTTTTAACCCACGAAATATCGATTTTCGATTATCCGAAAAGCACCCGATCCTGATATCAATTGGATAAACAACGCCACACTGCATTAGTCATTTGTTTTAAAATCGAACATCTTTAGAATGTGCATCGAACTGAAAAATAGAGATTATGGGTTTAACGATCAATTTTTACGATTCGATTTTTACGATCGAAAAGAAATTGTAAACAATGACTAAAGAAAAGAAATGCTTTTCCGAGTGATCGCAGACGAGAGAGAGACTTTGTAATTTACTCCGAGCGATTAATTACCACGAGCAATTGCATCCGTATTGTTGCAATCTACACTGTAACGACGATCCACCACGTCCAATTGTTTCTCAAATTTCGCGATTTTTTTAGTTTATCATTCATTTATCCATTCATTTATACCTCAAATTAATTTTCCTCTCGTTCGAATGTGTTTTTTTTTCTTCGTCGTTCAATTTTAGTTATACATGCCACGGGATAATGAACAATTACGCGAGGTGAATTTAACGAATACAAAATGAGGAATATTCGCCTCTTTCTCTGCAGCCCCTTCTTCACCCCAGGCCATCAAATGACATTGAATCGTTGATCATTTGATATCAACGAACGTTCGCTTTTATTTCTGTGTTTCTCATTTTTCTCTCGATATTCATTGATAAATCAGAGAACTGAATTTCCAATGATTAAAAAAAAATTATTTTGCGATAAACTAACAAAACGAAGTAAGCCATTGAAGCTATTCACTTTGATTGTCATCCTGGGTTGTAAACATCATTTTTTTAATGCACATATCATTCGTTATAAAAAAAAAGTGTTTTCAAATTGTCGAAAGACAAAAACGCTCGAAGAATTCAAAATGTGCACTCTACATTGCTGATTCCGTGTGAATATACAGGGTGAACGATAATTCGATATATTCCTCGATATAAATTATTCCAGAGGTCCAGAATGGAACCCCATCAAATAGGGGGAAAAAATGCAGTATTTACTGAGTTTACAGGCGTAAGTTATTGAATTTACAGGTTTGTTACTAAAAGCAAATAATTTTAAAGAAATATTTCACTCTGAATTTTCAATTGATGCTTTCCTGGAGCATGACGAATGGACGATGACATTAAAACGTCATTGTTCATGACGATGATTTCAAATGTCACATATTCTTTTTCCGTACTAATTTCAGCAATGCATTCCCTCAAAATGTCTTCACACATGTGTCAGCTTTTTAAAAAGCATCGAAGGAATATTCGGAATGTAGTATTTTAAAAAGAATCGTTTGTTTTCATTGATCAGGCCGAGAATTTCTGAATATCATTAAAAAAACGTAAATCAGTACTCAATATTGGTCCCCAGTTGATGGGGCTTAATTTGATTAAAATGACCTTCACAATACAATGACCTTTAAACATTTAAGCCGAAAGAGGAAATATAAGATCTTAATCAGGCAAAAGGTCACGTCCACGAACAAGCTAAAGGGCTAATCCTAAATCTCAACTATCACGAATTATATCATTTCATCTGGAAACTCCGTACCCTCAATCAAGAATGGTACAAACGTCAGAGGAAAGCCCATAGTGGTTCGCAGGATAGGAATTGCAACGCTGGGCAGGGCGAGAAGCTGCATACATTCCAGAACCGTCTTCGCCTTTGATACATGTACACGTATATATGACGATAATCAAACGCAACATTGCAATCATAACCGGTGAAAGCTGGCGCGTGTTCGACCGCGTAATACGGTTTTTGGACTCTCGCCTTAACATTACCTACTCTGAATTCAACTGAGACGAATATGGAATCGTAAATGGCTGCAAAAACGGTTCTACATTGCATCGATATCAAAGATTCTTTATGATATTCTTTAGATACATATACTTCAAATAAACGATGCATTTATTAAATATTTCAACAACTGTATATTAGTAACAAATTTCATTTCATATTTTCTGTATTCGATTAATATTAATATTGAACATTAATTGCATAATAATTTAATAATACATTTTTATTTTAAATATTATTTTTATTTGATTTTATTTGATTTTAATATTTCATAAATATTCTCATTTTTAGAAATCTTTAGGTAGGGCCAGTCCAGGGTAATTTGTCATAGTTGGCCATAATGTTTCTTAAACGCTGTTTTTAAAAATTCAAACAAATAACAAGAATTTTACTTACTTTTTAATTTTTTTTCGACAAAAATTGCACTTGCACCCACGCAGGTCACGAAGCAAATTTAACAGTAACTAATTTCGCGTAGTCAACAGTCCCATAAATTACTTCGATTGGCCATCTCTCCCTTATGGCCATCTACCCCGGAATTACCCTAATAATATATCCCATGTTATTATTATTATTATACATCATTGATTTGGGATCTTTTTAAAGTTGGGTTATTTTTTATGAGAGAAATTATTCTTTTTTTAACTGTAAATAAGTATTAAAAATTTTATTTGTACATTGACAAGAGTCAACTTAAATTCAATATTGAAAAACAATATTTTAATATTTTGGAGATCTTAATAGCTAAACTATCTGCAAATATTTTCTCTCACCAAAAAACATTTCCTAATATCGATAGTACTTGTCACTTACCAACAAACATATTTAAAAAATGTATGCCTGCTTATATCTACAGCAATAAAACACACGAAGACAAGCTTCAAATTAGAAAGTACATCAGACTCGTGTTTTACAAATGTGGAAATATTATTACGCCTTGACACAATTGTCACTAAGCCCCTCCCAGATATTCTTTTTCGAGATAAAAACCGAACGACCAAATTAAAGGTGAATGTCATCCAAGTAACCTCAAACAACGCTATATATAGTCCAACCTATTAATTTCTCCCAACATCGAACCGAGAAAAGTTCGTTAGTAAAATTAACGTATTATTTTGTACTCTATATAAAACCAAAAGCTTCTTATCGAAATTTGCCACTGGCCGAGGCTTTATCTGGCGCCTCATTCACTGCATTTATTCCATACTGGAAAGTTCAAATCTATGCAACCACGTGAGGCGAGCGCCAAAAGCTATTTATTTCTCAGAGAAGGTGCAACCTGGAAAAGTTTCGGGAAGATTAATCCGGGGAATGAAATTGTTCTGTGTCATACGATTCTTCGAGCTCTGCGGGCGTAACTCTCGCGGAGCGATCATCGTTTAGATATGGCTCTGCCCTTTTCGCACACATACATAAACAGACATACACATATATATATATAAAATATTATATTTTAGCAGGCCCTCCAACGATCATTTATTTCGCAAATTTATTATCGCGAAACGGTAATACGCGGTAGCAACGTATTTATTAGCGGAGATAGGACCGCACGGCCGTTTCTTTTTACTCGCTTCCAATTACTCGGGTCTCTCGGGTGGTGGTGGCTGCTCCGCGCTCTGGAACAGTGCATACATATATGTTTCGGTTTAGCTGGCCTCACACGGCTTCGCGATGCATTACATTTTCCGTTTTTTTTTTTATTTGACTTTGTATTTTCATTAGATAATAAAATTTGAAAATTTTTAATTTAAAATAAAACTTTTAATGAAAAAATGTAAAAGTTTTATCTTTATTAAAATATAAAATTTAAAAAATAGAATTTATTATTATTAAAAAATAAAAACTTTATATTAATTAATTTATCTTAATATTAATTTAATATTCATGGGTTTATTACTCACGATACGGACCGTTTTTAGGCTTTCACGTGTACCCCCGATTCTTCAATTTGACTTTGTTATCATTTACCGAATTTCCCGAGGGCACGGGGAAACTGTAGAAAACCCGTGTCGGTATTGATGTATTTGTATAGGGTTCAGTAATCATTCGGATTCCATGGTGAACCAAATTTTTCGTAAAGTGTGTAATACAACGAAGCCTCAAAAGAATCGTTTCGTTCAGACAGTTTTTCAAAGAACAGAAAAGTAACTGTTAAAAAAAAAAAACAAATTGGTTACATTTATTACTGGCTAGTACGTAAATCATTTACAGCTGGAGAAACAGAAAGTCAGTAGTTTTGGAGAACTACCCGTTTCTCATTAACTTTTATATTAACGCTGCGTGTTTATTGCATTGCAAAACTGAAACGTCAGTTTCTCTCTTATTCTTGCACAATGCAAATTACTGTGCATTCGGAATATCGTAGTAAATTATAGTCTCAATCACTACAATCTTCGACGCAAATCAGAAGCTACATTTTCGACGGTGTATCTCAGTACCGTTCACCACTAGAATCTTGGGGGGGCGATTGACTTTTTATGCTGTAAATAAATATCCGTTTTATGACAAACCACTGTACTTCATATCATCGGATATGCAACGTATCGTCGTAATTCATGCAATTTCTAGTATATGAATATTTATATATACACATATATATATAGAGAGAGAGATTTGTGGCATCATTTTTCCAGCAAAGTCTACAGACCTGATATACATGTCACCAAAAATGAACGAATCCATTTTCCCAATCGACAAAAATAAATTAAAGTAAAAACTCATTTTTTGAGCGTCGCCGAAGACTCCTAACCTATTAATTCACTCGACGATTAGCACAGTTAAGATGATACTAGCGGATTGACTAGCCAACGGTATATCTATAATTATTTGAGTCTGAAAATAGAAAAATACAACAGATTTAAGCATAATAATATTCATCATAAGAAAATAATTATTCGAGAAGTGTTAGTAATATCGTGCTCAATTATTATTATAAAAAATGAAGTACTAAAACAGCAATGAGCCTGACTAAAGTCGTCTTACCAACCGTCATTTCGTAAAGCTGTTCTCGAACAAATTACGAACTTCGTTTGTTTAACGTATTTTCCAAATGTTGCTTGTTAAATGCATTGTTTTCGTGAATTAATTAGATTCGTATTTTCTCGATAACGTATGATGAATTTTCACGAACGTAACTCTGAATGTTTATATTACAGTATACAAAAAAAATTAATTTTGTTTCTAACGAGGAAATTCATGTACGTACTACGTTAAAAAATATATCACGATATATAACAAATATATAAAAAGTACATTAAAAATCGTTCGTTTCCTGAGCAAACTTCTCATCGTATTCACGGTGGATCGATCGGAGTCTTTGAATCGGTAAACGATGCGTCTGAATGAAAGAAAGAAACGACAAAGATAGGGTCCATCACGAGATAGGAGGGGGAAGCAAAAGAGTTGAGAAAAAAAAGGTGAACAAAGAAAAATGAAAAACAAAAAAAGGAGGAAGAAACGAAGACGGAAAAAGATCGAGAGATGGAGACCGAGAGAGATAGAGAAAAATCGTTGGGGCAGTGCGTGTTGGCCGATAATGTAATAACGTATACCGTCCGAGGTCTACTTCATAAAGCAGCTCGAGGGATAGGAGGTTGTGCTTCTCAGCTGGACCTATCTTCGTACATCCTTCCCAATGGACGAATACCGATGTGTGCGTACACACGAATTGTTGATTCCGGGGACATTTGACTTCAAGGCTTATCCCCATAGTAGCCAATTGTCTCTATACTCAACACTGCGCAGTTACAATGGCTTTATAATATTCTTTGGTCACATGTATACCCACACATTCCTAAGCCTCTTTATCTCTTTTATCCACGACCAGGTTTGTGCCACCTTAACGCGAGGAACGCGCCACTCAAGGATACAGCAGCGAGAGAAGACTACTCCTTCTCTCTGTTCCAACAGAGACGTATCTTCGAATCGTTCTTTTCTTTTTTGACTGCTTTATTTTTTCATTTTTTTTTTTTTGTTCTTTGCCTCTCTTCTCCTGACTCTTGAGAACGTTCCTGTTGGTTGGAAAGTCGCTTCGGTCTACGCTCTGGGACTCCGGTGTTTTTATGCATCCAAATTCTGATTTTACCTCGCCAATATCGGTTTGAGGATAAGAGAGAGTCAGGGAGAAGATTAATTCGCATTGAAAAAATCTTATCGAGAACGGGTGCATTATCAGGTCTCATCTCGCAGCTATTGGTGACAAAGAACTCGTAAAATTCACCGGATAATGATCTCTTATCGAATCGTCGAAAATAATAAATTATGCTTGTCAGAAATAACTTGACGGGCTTCTAATTTCTTATAATTAACGCCAAAACGTAATTTACAAATAGTTGTATATACGAAAAAGTGTCGGCACGTGTACGTATTCGAATCTCGGGAAGAAAATATGGGAAATACGAAAAACTTGTTTTTCTTAAGCTTCGAGTCACTTCAACGTTGTACGACGGAAGCCCTTGATGAACGATAATTGAAAACCCACCTGTTTTAATCGCAACGATCCTTCAATGACCGGAACGATCCAAGATTCGATCAGTGACGTAATTGAAACTTTTCGCGAAGCATCATCGATGTTCGGGTCTGGATTTGTTTGGGTTTTTGAAAAGAGGTGAACGATAGGATACACGGGGGTTGGAAAAAAGTCTTTTGGTTTCCCACACGAGCATTCTCTGCGCTTCACTCGCCCAAAATTTTATGGAGGCCGAGTTATGTATACATTGTACGCAGCGATACGAGCGAGGGAGACCGAAAGAGAAATAAGGCCGAGAGGGAAAGAGGAAGAGAGCCAGGAACCGCACCCGGGACCGAGTGAGATATCGTCGGCGACCGGACGTATTTATGAGTATTGGCAGGCTTACAAACACACCGTCCGCGAGCCGCCACCGCGATTCCTCCTCCTGGGCTACTTCCACGTGTGTCTTTCTCATTTTTTCCATTCCCTTCCTGCTCCTTCTGCTGATCCTTTATTTTTTTTTTTACTTTCTTTTTCGATGTATACGCGTATAGGGCAAACCGTTCGTTTGGCGAATAAGAGAACGCCGCCGCCGGCCACGTACGACCCGACGGACGCTCCGTAATCGCATTTTCTTTCATCTTTTCTTCGTCCTTTTCTTCGGTTTGTTTATTTTCTTTTTATGTTGTTTTTTGTCCAACCTTGACTCTCGGTTAAAGAAACCGAATTATTCAGTATCGAACAGCGTTTCGAACATTCATGATAATCGAACGCGTGACACGGGTTTTTCTTTTCGAAAAATGAAAAAGATTAATTTACGCATTACTGTATGGATATTTAATAATCGTTATATTTATTTGAAAATTTGAAGAATTATAGCTCTTGATAGAATTTTAGATATTTCTATATATAATTTAGGACTTTTGGACATATCGATGTGTATCTCACACGGTCGCTAATTAACTAACAGCGTTTGCAAACGTTAATGGTCGCAAAACGCATGTGAGTAAATCGCTGCAAATTCGGAAAATGTTATATCAGCGAAATTTGTAATCATGCGATTTAAGCGCTTGTTTCTAAACTAACTTCAGATTTTAATATCTCTACTTAATTTAGTTGTTTAGTTAGTTAATTAGCTTAGAAACTAAAGTTTTCAAACTAACTAATTAAACGACTAAGTTTAAAATAACTAGACTGTGTGTCCGCGTTTAGAAATAAATTTTATCATAGTCAAAAATTTATTTCAACAGTAAATCGTTGGATCTCAATATATATTGAGTTACTAATTACAAAATGATCCGAAAATATTAATTGATGATAATAAGATAATACGAACGTATTAATAAAAATAAAAATTAATCATTCTTTTTTCCGGTCAGTTGGATCAAATGTATAAGCACTGGCAAAACCTCAATGAACCACCTGCCAATATTCTCGAATTTGACTTCAATTATTATTGACGGTGCAAGATTAACTTTTCCAAGATTTAATTTATTGTTAAATTATCTCTTTACAAATCTCAAAATATACAAAATTATTTAGTCATATGAATCCATGATTCCCCCATTTTGTGCTAACTTTTTGTCTGATGGTCCATTCAGTAACCTCTTGAGTGGAATCTTGGCAAAAATGTCTCCGCCCTCTTAACCCAAACAACCCAAACCAATGGCAACAGGGCTCCCGAGTTGCGCAAATAAAATTCCAGTCTGTTTAATTGACATCTGTAAAATGGTATAAGAATAGCATCCAACAGTCCGCGAGGAAGAAAAAGCGTTTATCGAACTCTCCAAATCCCAATACCGGTGTCATCCATTCCGCTTGAAATCCGGCAGCACCTAAAAATCCCTTTAACTTCGGTTTATACTTTTTCCTCGTCGTTTCGCGCCCTCCCAACCTATATCGATAAAAAGCAATCGAGAGCAATCCTGTGATTCCGGGGTTTGTTCCGGTGCATGCTCCCGTCAACGTACACACTTCCGTCTTCCAGTTTATCGCAAGCGTACAACGTGAAAAGCCTACGGCCGGATCGTGGATCTTATTTGGGCGATATAGGATGTGAATGTGGCAGGGTATAGGCAAGGGTGGGATGTATCTTGGCTTTACGCCCTGTTACAACCGCACTTACAATATACACGTACGCGTACACACACACAAACATATATATACCTATATATCAGTACATAGTAGATGGTGCTCGGGTCGACGATGATATATAAGGGATTTGTCTCCGCGGCAAAGCGTCGTGCCTCATGTCGCAAATATTAACTCTGATACAGGCCATTCATTCACTTAATTACAAACAGCCGTGATTTAAGGGAAGCTAGACCGGCGGGGGGTCTTTCGCAAGGCAGCTTCACGAGCGTTTCTCGTTGCGGACTGAGAGGAAGGTCCACCTTTCATCCCCACGAAGCCCGTATACTTTTGTACACCTGACTAGTGATTTCCGATTCTTTCTCCATCCATCGATGATCGAATGTTTTTTTTTCCTTCGTATCGTAGCTCTTCGATTGTGACAAAAAACCTTAAAGAGAAACATCAGACTACTGATTTCTGATTCTTTTTCTATCAATCGGTGGTGGTTGGATACTTTTTTCAAATTGTATCTCTATGACTGCGAAAAAAGTGAAAAATCGAGATTCGTGTGGATTTCTGGTTGGTGACGCGGTTAAGGATGAATCAGCATTTGAATGGGTGACTGTTTCGGTGTGGAATAATAATAGCGAAGGTTAAAAGGGCACGCCAAAGCTCTTTTTTTTTGTCCATCTGTCGGACATGCTGATAGATCTTCCGTTAACAGTGTTGATATAATTGCACGAGAGTTCGAACGCTTTGACAATTAAATCCGAAATGAAGTTCGACATTTGAATCGCAATTAAATTTCGCTAGATACCGACTCAAATCGATCATGAATTGCGCAGAAGTCCGAGCTCTCGCGCTCCCCTCCCCTCCTGTCCCTTAGTCTCTTATAGGGTTGGTTTCACGCTGAGGGAGTGACGTACAGAGAAACCAGCGGGAATACGCGATACGAAAAAGAGGCAAGAAGAAACTCCGGTCGGGGGAATGGAATGTCTATATGAGAGACGAAAACGAAGCCCAGAACGAAGTGAACGCGGTGACGCGTGAGTCTGCACATCGATCAAAGGGAAGATTAGCGTCGCTCGACTTTTTTTTCTCGAAA
>JAPYZI010001321.1:0-33593 GCA_030523105.1 Ophioninae sp. A BG-2022a
AAATACGACATTCCTTGAAAGGATATGTCTGCAGCCACATCTATAGATGAGTTTTGTTATATTCTGTTTTTCAAATCAGAGTTTATATCATATTTTTCTTAGAAAAAAACATAACATACAAAAAAAAATGTTTATTCTTACTTTAATAATACGTGATAAAGTATAACATGTGATAATAGATAATAATATATAATAACATGTAATAAATAAAATTGTTTGTTATAAAAGTTACATCTACGTTAACCTTAGATACAAAAAAATATCTGATAAAGGTTATCCTCAAGTGGTTAGATGCGTCTCAGCGGATCGGGGTGTCCCGGGTTCGAACCCCTATAGCGGCCGACATTTTTCTTCGACATTTTTTCATGAAAATTGACAATGGATTGTGGAAAGGAGTAGAAAGTGATGGAGGTTCCCAAATACAGGAAGACTTTGTACGACTGCAAAAAGCCCAAAAGACAAACGAAAATCTAACAAACATTCTTATTTAATGAAAAGATCAGGTTCTGATTGTGTATCTTAATCAGGTGGTTATTTTGCAACGTGAATTATGTTCTTATGCTCTATGTTCTTATGTTCTATGTTCGTATGTTCTTATGTTCTTATGTTCTATGATGTTCTATTTTAGCCAGGCCTGGACTTATTTCACTGATCAAGACTTGATGTTTTTAGCTTGATCAAGCTTGGAATTCTTAACTTGATAAAGTCTTGATGTTTTACCCTGATCAGACCGAAGTCAGGGTGAATGTCACAAAAACGTCCAAACATAATATGTCCTCAATATTTCCTCGTAATATAATATTTGCTCAGGATATGATTAGGTATTATCCAATCTTTATTTTTTCGTATAATTATTCCATTTCCAACTTTCTGGGTTTCGTAGAAGTGAAGGGAGCTCTCACGACGAGCCACAAATATCTTTGTGCGTCCTCGATCCGAAAAACGAGACCGAGTTTACGATCGCGATGCGCAGTGGGAGCTGGAAAAAATTGCACAAACCAGGGGGCGCGTATAAAGATGCACACGTGCGTGTATATTTTCTACGATCTTAAAACGATAATCATGAAACTGCGTAAAGTTTCACTTTCAACGTGCATTTCTGCGAACATTTTCAGTCTGCGAAGCTTGAATCGTTCGAGTGTATAAATAGGTGGAAAATCGACACGGTTGATGCTAAAATATACTCGTTGCCAGAGAAAACGCGAGATTACGGTGTATGCTTTTCTTAAATTCTTACTCCCATTTCGAGGAAGATCTTCCGTGTTTTTATTCTCGAAAATACGATTTTTGCAAAATACCCTTGCCAAAATGTTGCCTCGAAAAATATTGCGAATATTTTTAGAAACACCACCTCTAGAAAAAGTTTATGCAAATACCATAAATAGTAAACCTTTCAGTTTGAATTTTTTCAAAGTTTTTTCTGAACGTTCTTTTTGTTTAAGAACACTCGTAAGTAATTTATAAAAATAAGGGTGTACATGAAAAATTAGTTCTGCAAATTTTTCTGACTCCCTGGTGGAGCGATCTAAAAGATCGAAAAAGTATTGGCTTTTCGCTTACTGGCTGATGTACCAGCTGGGGCACGACTATAAGCGGTCATCGCTCCGACGATCGATCGTGCACAATACTGCTTAGCCTAAAGGACTGGTAGAGCTGAACCCCGATCGATCATTCATCAGTCAGATGCTCATTTCGATATATACAGTGATTTTTGTATGCATATATATATACATATGTGTGTTGGTCATAACGAATACGTGATGCACGTCTACGGCACTTTGTTGGGGCTAGTGTGTCAGCGTGGCATCGTTATTTGTGCTCTATAAATGCATGATACATTCGTCAAGCTCCTTACAAGAATGCCACGCACTGGAATAGTCGTCTTGCATATTGAGCGCGCTTTTCGTACTCTCATAACAGTCGTTACCCATTTATGAGGGATTCGACCAGGAGTCAATGTATTTCGAGGTTATATATGATCCTAAACGTGCTTCTTTTGGAACAAATTCAACGAAGACTGATATTCGTTTGGACGTAATATTTTTGAACATATACCAGAATATGAGGTTTGTTAAAAAAAATATAAGGTCACCTCTCAAATTTCGCAGGCTACTTACATACGATTTTCGATCGCTGGGAGAGCTCGAGGTTATACCAAAAAACGCATGTCAGAAGTACTTTGAGGATTCAAAAAAGCGTTGGCACAAGTTTATTATATCTTAGGGACCGACGCTGGTGTATGGGCAGTCACTGAAGTCAAGCAACGTTGGAAGGAGCTGATACTTGGATCGGTGACCGCTTGGCCGTGCTCTGGGTGGCGCATCGACCAGTCAGCGGGAGGTCGATTTTTCTGAGGCCTTGCTATACATACTTTAACAAAAAGTCTGTATACCGAGGAACCAGAAGAATATAGGGCCGTCTATACGGGTGCGGGTTTTCCACAGTTTCCCCGTACCCTTGGCAAATGCGATATAGTGTAGTGGAAGTGGAATATAGCCGCAACGGAGGTTAGGTTTCAGGTGGGAAATTGAATGGAATGTAAAAAAAATTAGGAAGTAAAAAGAGCGGTACAGGGGTGAAGAGGAGGAGAAAGAAAGGAAGAAGGAAAACGAGGAAAACAGTGGGGACGGGTAAAAGTGCAAAGGCGTGTACCCTTGGGGAAACATTTGAATATATCTTAGGGGGATTGCTTTAAAGAGAACAAGATAGTTCTTGATGAATAAATAAATACTTTTCGAGAAAAATAGAAACCTTTGTCACTTTATTTATTGTACAAACCTCATATGTACGTATGTGTATGAAGCTATATATATATATATTTGATATAAGTAGTATTCGCATAATTCCGGTCATAGTAGATGAGGTTACTCACGTTTTCCTCAGTTGAACCACACCGGGGGTAGCCTTATTCTCGCAGCTGTATTTATAGATTCCAGCTGCAGAACGGCAATTTTCGTATGAGTCGGAATGCTTCCATTTCAACTATACAGCTCTTTAGGCATATATTCTGAATAACACACTTCCACACTCACGAGACTTTGAGTGTTGAGTTTGCAAACGAGTCTCCATGCATGACAGCTCATGATGTATTTTTATATCTATATACACACGTACGTAAGCGCCAATGAATCCATGAGTGCGCAAGGAAAACGTCCATCTTCAAGCTTAAATGGTTGCCACGAAACGAGAATGGACACGATCAAACCTAAATATAAACAAACAAACTCAAACACAACTAAATAAACCCCAACCCAAAGGCGAACTAATAAATTCAAGTCCAACCGACCAAACTCAAACCAATAAACACAAACGCAAATCAAAATGAACCCGAATTCACGAGGATGAGTGTGACGAATCGTGGAGTGCGTAGAACACTCGTGTACTTTTTTAGTACTTCAATTTCTTCAATTGCGTTTGCTACAATAGTAGTGGTGCAGGTAAAACCTTTTTAATGCCTTTGGAATAGTAGATATACAGAATTGTACACGTTTTTATACGGGATCTATTTTTCTCGAAAAACAGCTGGAGTCTTGCGAATGGGGCGAAAAAATTGTAGAAATGTTATACCAGAGCTCGAGGATTTCCGGTGTAGTTTGTAGTATCAACGGCTGCTGTTGCACGCACCCGACACTCGTGCTCTTCTATCGAAGAGTCCGATATGTCGAGATCCGATGGAAAACACGTGTAAGCTGGCTTCCGTTTTCTCGAGCCCTGGAGCACGCGTCACACACACATACACATATATATATATATATATATAACACCATACAAACACGTATATATATAAATCCACGTTCTTGTTTCGCGTACTGAAGAATCCCGTAAACAAGCTGCACACTCAAGTCACCGATGCAGTGAAGTAAACTTCAATGACCGTTATTGTGGTGAGCTAATATAACTAGAAATGCATGTATGATATGTACATCTGCACCCTTATGAAACAAACATTCGAAAAGATAAGGCAGACACGATAGCATGGAAATTTCTGCTGCCGCCATATTTTTTTATTCCCCCTTGCATCTGCTCTCTCCCCTATTCTAGACTCCCTAAAAGAAAGCACACTTTTTTTTCAATTAATGCATTTATATTTTTGACAAAGAAAAACCTAAATTGGCTAATATTTCTCTTGTATTATTCGAGATATTTTTTATGCCGTCTATTGTGATGCCTGACATCATTTTTGGCGTTTTTTTCTCACCTTCAAAACTAGTCTAACACTTCATCACTTTGAAACTTCCAAAGGGAAAAAATCAGTATCGTCTAGTAGCGGCATTGATCATTAAGTGACCGATGGCTGATTGATTTATTTCCTTGAAATGATCAGAGATTGTCATACAGATTTTTCTGATGGTACGACAAGACAAAAATCCTGGAGGGATTTTGATAAATTCGAGAGAATGTTTGGTGAGGCACCAATGTCCGTTCGGTTGTGCAGCTAGGAACATAGCATTAGCAACGGAATATCTTCACAAGCGTGCGCCGTGAAATCGAAAGGCTCGGTCGAGGTCCAAACGAATTGTGGCTGACACGTCGCACATGTCAGCTAATGGTCGTCGAAAGCGCGCGTGGTGGTGCGGTGCCTTCAATCATTGTTGTCTTTTGACGTTTCCAACTGGACACCCATTTAAGCAACCACATTGAAAGTTTTCCCGAGCGTGTTCCGAGCAAACTTTCGTTTCGAGAACTCTTGTTCGTGAACCGCACGCGAGCAGCTGCGAAAATGACCGATCTGTGCCGTTTTCCTCAGTGTTTCACATTAGCACGATTGCATTTCCTGAGTGCCGAACGGGATAGAGAAGCAAACGATGAAAAGCACACTATTGCCTCATGAGAAAATAGTAAACCCTGAAACCTGACTTTAAAAACCACAATTTTAATGTAAATTATTTTACAACGTTCAAAAGAAATACAGACACGGATAAGTGGTTTCGAGTTTGGATTTCGACGTTTCCGATCATGAAGACCCCAACTCAAAGAAACTCAACGTTCGTCTATCAAGTTGTCGATCGTGATCATCGTGTTATTGAAGTGTGTAACATTGAAACGCAACGAGAATTATTTCCCAATTTCCCAGTCTTTTTTTCACGCAAATCATCGCGATAAACCTTGTATAACTTTTCGCATCCCATATAGAATTCTCAATTTTATTCTGAATTAAGAAATTTTCCGTAAAATACTGTGCATGAAGAAATCAAAATATAAGAAAAGACATTTCGTTGCAACGTAGTAAGCTTCAAGCCCATCAATCATCCTTGTCATCAAAGAAAAAGCGATTCTCGTGAAATCACCTTCATTCATCAGCTGTAACAACATTTATTTCATGACGAAATATAAATCATATATTTGATGTTATCTCTGATAAAGATGACAACACACTCCATACCTTATCTGGTACCTTTGAAGTTTCGCTGCTCCACTGTTTTCTGCATTTGTCGGGCTTCCCCTTGTTTGCTCAATCAGTGACCGTTTCGAGAGCCGACCGATACCCTGACAACTGGATAAGACGGGTGTTTTACGGTGCCCTGTTGTAAGAAGCGAGAGGAAGAGGAGAAGGTGTAAGCTGTGTCATGTATGAGCGCTTGCGAGGGTACAAGAGAAACCCCTGAAAAATCCGACGCCTATATCGTAAGGGTTCGTTCCACCGGGGCGGGAGGGGGGGATTCCAAGAACTAAGAAAGCGGGGAAGCGCACATAATGAGGGGAGAGCATCTTAGATGTGCTGATCCTGTTCATTTCGTGCAGACCCCGAACGAAACGAAGGGCTGTCAAGTTGACTGCACGAAATTCAACTTCACACGTACACACACTGAATTAACAAAAACTACGCAGTTCCGCAGTGTAAACGAAGCAACGGACGAAAGTTACCCCCGAGGGATCATTCTCGAAGTATCGCCGAGTTTCCTTTCTATAGGGACCCTTGGGGAGCCCTTTGTTCATTGAAAAAGGTTTATCGTGCTATGCTGACATTCAATCATTGATAAACGAGGGAACCTAATCCAAGAGTTCAGTAGATAGCTTCAATAGCAAATTGACTCATCAAAGATTTCGATTCGTCATGCAGGATTATTCAAATCCTATCTTATAACGTTGCGTGCATCGTTGGAACGATTTTTGTAATCATTTCTTTAATTTGATTATCCAGAGCTTCTATTTTTCAAATTATAACTGGAAATCTCTAATAAAATATGTAGAAAGGTTGAAGCATGTTTCACAGCCGATGACGACCAAAAAATATACATTCATGCGATCGAAATAAATGAATTTTCGTTGCTTTCCAATGTCGCAAAGTTCAACGTCGTTCAATTTAATGGGTCAATTATCATCGGAGAACGCTCGTGTATTTTGAGACACCCTGCGTATATAGAAGTTCAGTGTGCACATGGACCCAGATACGCCTCCGCGTCCGCAACGCACGAGGAGGAAAAAAGGGCGATGCCCGTATTGAAGATGTCACGAGAACGTACAATGAGTGGCGAGGGGACAGGAGAATGAAGGCGATATTCAAGTATCGCGGACGGCAAAGGCGGTCTCAAGCCTTAAAGTTTCTCCTCCGGTTGCTTTGGGACTCGATGAAAAGACCGGAAGGAGAAACGTGGACGATATGCACTTCCATAGCATTTCGGATAAAGGTCGCGCGTACGGTCGTTAGAATCAACGTTGCATGAACGCAATACCCTCATGGATTTCATCCGCAATTCAATGACCGTCTCGTTGCCCCTCTTTATTGACGGGGAAGCAACTGCCATTCTTCATGGGTGTTACTCGTTCTTAACTTCCGGTAGCTCCAGCATCTTCCACTCACATCGAAAAAATTGCGGGAGAACCCCATTTATGTGGACTGAATTCAACGTTGTGGCTCAGGACAAAGCAATTGCTGCTCGTCATGATTATCGAACGCACGGAGATGGGCGGACTGCATAAGGGATCCTCCGAAGCGGATGCACGCAGCCGTTTTATCGATTCGTTAGAACAGAGCTCGTTAAATCGTCATAGGTTGCCGATTCAATAGTCCGTGACTATGGCGACGTCTCAAAACTATCCGTGCGATCTTCAGCTTCTTAAGGAAATATTCCAGTGTGACTAACTTGATATCACTGATTGCCGTAGTTTTTTTTTTGGAAAAAAATAATATTCTATATTCAAACGGATATCTTTTTTTTAACTCAAATGACTTGTACACATAAATATTTTGTTACATTTCATCGTTTTTTTTTATATATCACTCTTTTCGCCATGGCAAAATGATGCTTCGAAAAATTGCACCCGATAGTGAAAAAACCTACTCCTCGAAAAAGTGTCCGGAAGAAAAGAATCAAGGAGATTATTAATCAGTATTAATATTGTAGAAAAGTACGAACTATCTTGTTCGATGGAAATTCGCGGAATGATTGCCATTTCAAAATTCATAGAGTGAAGAACTATGGGGCAAAGTTTTAGCCGGATAAGAGAAACGCTTTATTTGAAATCTTTCGCCGTTTTAAAAAATGCGTTTAAAATTATGGCCGGGCACTCACGAATTAAAATACCGACCGGTATAATCGAATTTGCCGATAAAAATGAAACAGCACGTTTATGAAAGGTTATATTTTTGAAGAATGCAAAAAAAACGCTTTTCAAACAAATTTAATGCGTGAACGTGTTACCTGAAGATTGATGACTTTTCACCATTCGTAAATCAAAGAATATTATCATTTCCCGTCTAACGCACAAATATGGTATTTTTTGTGCTTGCAGACATCGCCATGGACTGGTCGGATCACGCACTTTGGTGGCCAGCGAGAAATCACTGGTTGACGAGAACGCGGAGTACTTTGGATCAGTACGGGGTCGCAGCTGATGCTCTTCTCCACTTCACACCGATGCACAAAACTCTTCGTGTACAACTGCCCGATATGCGCTGCCTCGATTGCAGGGTTGATTTCTCTGTGAAGACGTTCAATGCCGTCATCAATCTCTGCAAAGAGCTAGGTAAATCGCTATTCTGGCCATTTCTGATTTTGTTGGAAAACATTTAACAAACGTCCATTATTATAAAAGAGGCTCCATACAGGAGTAAAATGCGAGCTCCGAGTCGTATGGAATTAAATGATAACTTGAAGTCCTTCAAGCTTTGAAAAAGTTCTCGCCTCTTAAACATCCTCAATAATGATTCCTCACTGCTGTAACGAACTATCCAGAGAGGGGAGAAATGCTGTAGAGCAAGGGCGAAATCTGGCTATTAAGGAGTCGTCTCAGTGTGATCCTTCGAAAAATCACTGATTTTTGCGATTTTTGTTTAATGTTGTAATAAACTAATCGGTCTGGTTTTCTTTTTATAAAGAAATACATTCATGCCGAATATAAAATGAGTATAATTATTTAGTATATTTAGTATATATTAATTAAATAAAGTATCGAAATGACACGTTAAAGAAAAGGTCCTGTACAATGTCCACGGTTGCGGCCGCAATTTTGATGTGAAACAAAAATTTAAAAAAGATTGTCGGTTTTCGGATTTACCAAAAAGTATCGAATTTGGCGTTTTTTGGCAGTTTTTCGTAAAAAAAATACGAAGATTAAAAAAAACTTCCATAGCGCGATAGAGAATAACGTTACAAATGTTCTCTCAAAATTGAAAATAGATATCTTCAAAACTCTTCGCTTGAGAGTGGACATCGTTTTGAAAAACACCATTCCGGTAAAAAAGGCGTTCAGAGATTGTAAAACGATTTTTTGAAAATTTCACACTGAGTCGACCCCTTAAGGTTTTGATTGATGACTATAAGTTCCTCATATGAGCTTTACAAGAGTACTCGTTTTTTTAACATTCTCAATAATTATGAGTAATTTTTATAAAACAAAAAGTATTTACGCAAGAGTGAGATGGTGTGGTATAAATGCAAGTTCTGGGTTACATGAAGTAATGATGTCCACTCCATTGTTGGTGGTATCGTCACAACTTGGAGTTGGCTCCACGCGGCTATGTTGACTTCATCATCATTCGTAAGATACTTGTAATGGAAAGATGGACCAATTGCGTCGTACTGGTCACGCGAAGGTCATATGCCACTGTTGTACGACTCGTGGGTAATAATATACAGTCTAAGCACGCGGGTGACATCTTCGTCGCTGTTTAATCAAGGAAGTGGGTTAACGAGCTACAGAATAATTATTATAACGAGTGCGTGTCAAAGTAGATTGCGAGAGGCTAGACACGGAAAATTCGTGTTACGAATAGTTTATTAAGCATTTGGGAAATATTTCTATGCGACGAAAATTATTGTTCTTGCTGAATAGATCATTGGGAAAAAAAGTTAGTAAAAAATGGTCCCAATCGTGGATTTACAAGACCAAACCGTATCGTACACAGTTAGCTCTACAAATATTTCATTTAATAATGAATTAACACTTAAAAATGTTAATTTTCCTTTTGCAATCATAGTTAAAGTCAATTTCGACGATATTGGCACGTTGTTGACTGAAATTTAGACCCCGGACGCACTTTTGCTCCAACTTTCCATCAAAAAATTAAATTCGGAATTTTATAACTTAAATTTAATTTGTCCGTCCGATCTTCTTAGTATTATTGATTACCCAAGCGAACTTAATATAAATTGAGCTTTTCAATGATAGCTGAGTAATAAATCGTTGAAGCAAACGCATCACCAATAATCGAATAATCCATCGTTGAAATGAATGCCAATTGTAAAGTATATATTTCACCTAATCATTTCTCCTAACGATGCATCGCGAGGAGAAATAAACTGAACGTTCATGAACTCTGAAGAAAAACACTAT
Source organism: Ophioninae sp. A BG-2022a (assembly GCA_030523105.1). NCBI lineage: Eukaryota > Metazoa > Arthropoda > Insecta > Hymenoptera > Ichneumonidae > Ophioninae sp. A BG-2022a. The sequence goes on from JAPYZI010001321.1 coordinate 9,778, forward strand.
TTTACTATTATAACGATTTCTCTTGCATTTGAGAATTTATTTTCAAAACATTCACCATTTGGGTCATCGCTGCAGTAAATCCCTCAAGAGAGTGCACGGAATGAAACTTGGGTGAAGAAAAATTGTAGTTGTCATTCGACCCAATGGGGCGTAACGTTTAAAGTAATTGTGTCGTGGATCATCGGGGCGCGAATGATGATAAATTCTCTCCAATCGCGAAACATAAATTACCGCTACTGCCGATTGCACCAGACTTGTCGCACAACTGCGGAAAGCACTTTTCGCTATCTCCTGAGTTAATTGCGTCCGTGACATTTTTTTTGCAACCCAAGCGCGTCCGTCGACAGAATGATGACCTGTACGATAGCTCTTTCCATCCTACTCGCGAATAAAAATGCCACTTGCTCGGAAAATACGGGGCCAAGCGTGTTCAACGGGGAAAGCCAGTGTATTTATCGCGCTTCATGGTTGTCATCAAACGTTCGGTAATTGAATGATGAAAAAGCATCTAGCCGCCATGCTGTCATAATTACAGTGAACGCAGAGAAGACTCTTCCCTACACAAGTTCAATCGAAAGCTCCGAATAAATATAGCTCCACTTGACTTTCAGTGAAGGATTGATATCATGTGCAATTGCGAAAAGCAACTGGTAACTCGAATAAATAGTAGTTTTATTAACAAATTAATTAACAAATTAAACAAATTTTTTCTTCATGAACAATAATCAAATTATTCATAATTTTTATATTTCTGTAATAACTGTATCAAAAATTCAATTATTATATTCTGAAAAAATCGTTGCGTCAAGTATTCCTATCTATATCTTGCGCATCGTAGAAAAAACTACACTTTGACGAAATAAACCAAATTTCAAAAAATAAACCCTTCTATAAATCTTAAAAATATCATAATAGAAAAACTCCATCAATTATTCATCATGCTTAATGGAGGTCATCATAATTAATTATAGACGAGAATTCTCCACTAATTTCATCAGGTATTTTTATGTTCTTCATATTTTGCCCAAAGTAAGCAAAAAATAAGACTTTTTTGACTTCTTGATAAAAAAAATTGGACCGTTGCATCGTTCGGATGCTACGAAATTTTATTTCTTTTTTTCCAAAATTTCGTTTCGCGGATTTTTACTCCAAAAATCATGCAAACATATTTTAAGATTCTTATTAAACGATTTTCTAGAAACGAGAAATTTATCAGGTTGAATAATAATGTAAATAGGAAATGGAATAATAAATAATGAATAAGATATAAGATATAAAATTAAATAATAAAAATCCAATTCTTGTTAAATTCTAATGTCACTGACACTTCTCCCCAGGTATAAGACACCCCGAGGAACTCTCGTTCTGTAAGCCCCTCGAGCCGAATCACTTGAAGTACAATCTCAAAGATTTGCCAGCGAAAAAGAAAATAGAGAATCAGAAGAATGGCCACTGGAACGTGCCAGCCGACACAAATACGTTTATTCCGGTGAGTCAAAGTCCACGAGGCTCAAACGGCAGCCTGGATCAGAGTAGTCCCTTCATGTGTGCACCAGTTACGCCAAACAACAAAAATCACAGTACGCCCATCAGTTCACCAATGTCGGTGAGTAGGCTTATTTTCCTCTAGAAAAACGACATCTTCGACAATCCTTAGATCGATTTGTTTGATCCTCGATAAATTTGGTAGATTGACCACCAAACCAAATGATAACGAATTTTAGTTTATCTGGGATTTCTGACGATCATTATCATTGTTATCCATAGTAAAATCGATATTATTCATCCACGACCATTATTGACCTAACTATTATCTGCATAATCGTATTATTGTTGCAATTAATATAAATCGCTATTATTGTTATAACCATTGCCATTTCGTTTCATAATCACTTCAGCTTTTCAGATCGTTGATTATCCGAATCAATTGAGACTGAGGGCTTTCCGAATAATCAAGAATTTGATTAACTGAACAATACGTTAATAAAACGAGAGTATTTTTAAAGAATTTTAAAAAGCTATCGTTTAAAAATATAGAACGAAGTTAAATGTATATTTAAAAATAATCAATATTCATAGATGTTTCGGTTCTTTATTGGTCTTCAACCGAGGCTTGTTACTTCGGTGTTACATCTCGCGATTATTTTAGTTAAAGATAAGTTGCATTAAACAAAATTCAAGTTGCGTTTTGTAGCACTCCACCGTCGTTTTGAAAGCTTTAAAAGTCTCATAATGAAAGACCCGCTTCTGTTTTGATAATTGATATTTTCAATAACCCGAATCGTCATTTAGTTAATGATCAGATAACGGACTTTCAGATAAACGTCTATATTTTTTTCGCTCAAAATTATTTTCATCGTTACCTTACTGTTGGTGGAATAATTTGATCGCCATTTTGATTTGCCATTACTATTCCTATTATGACTATGTTTCATGCCCTTTTCCCTTCCGGAATCATCGTCACGATTAAGTTATGATCATTGTCAATTATTATTCAACAGCAAACTGGAACATGGAAGAGAAACAATAATTCATCGGGTTTCGGGAGTACAGGCTCATTCAATGCCAACAACAGTACAATGAGTCTCGAAGCACTGAACGGTGGCCTAACCGAGTCACTTGCCCAGAGTCCAACATCCATATCCGCCGAAATTCGTACGAAGCTCGTAAGACCAAAAAGTCTGATCGAACGAGCAAGAATGAACGTAGCCTGGCTTGATTCGTCGTTGTCGATAATGGAACAGGGTATACGAGAATTCGACACGCTCAGGCTAAAATTCAAGTTCTACTCGTTTTACGACCTCAATCCAAAGACCGACGCTGTACGGATAAACATGATTTACGAGCAGGCCAAATGGCAATTGCTCGCTGAGGAGATCGACTGCACCGAGGAGGAAATGCTCATGTTCGCTGCGCTTCAGGTAAAAGGCATATTTTTTTTACTTTTTCCTCTCTATCCGTCTCGCCTAAATAATGAAAAAGTCTTCGTAAGTTTTGATCCATGTGTGAACATTTAAACTAGCGTTTTTATCTTTGCAAAAACTAGCCTTTTTATCGTTTCAGTTTTTTTCCATTTTCCTATTATTCCAAATCCCTTAAGATGTCCAGTGGCGCAATTGTCAAGAAATCCGCGAATCGCGAGAACGAAACGAGGCACGGTCGTTTTTATGAGATCGCGTAGGTTTTCTCATATTGAATAACGTCCAAAGTTTCTCTCGTATGATACTTGCTTTCCCCACGCGCGTACCAAGTTTGGCACGCATAATCAAACGGGGCAGGGGGGAGAGTTATCGGAGAGAGCTAAATTGCGAGTGTGTGCGTCGGACGATCCACCTCCGCGATGGATTCGTCGTCGTTTCTCCCACGAACCTCTTCCAACCCACGTCAGCAACATCGTCTTCTCTCGCTTTTTCATGCATTAAAAAAATGCACAGTGATATATATATATATATATATACACGCAGTCAGACATTTGGTTTGTGTATACTTCCATATACTGGCGATGTGCAACATATAAGTGCGTGTCCGAGCGAGACGAGGATCGATAACAAACCGCCAGACAGAGCACGTATTATTAGCTTCAAGAATCGATATGAGCCATTTTTCTTTACTCTTCAATCAAGTACTTCACCGGAAGTCAATAATTGCCAACGGAATTCGCAAAACGACCCCCCATTTCTTTTCTTTTCTCTCCTTATTTTCAACTTGCCCTTAATTAGTCATTATTTTCTCTCGCGGTACGTTCAGCATTGATTGATTCGTGGAGGGGTCGCGAGTGCAATTTATTATTCGGACGTATACAGTAGTTGAAAGCGTGACGGATGTTCCCTGACGGATTGAGAGTGACAGCAATGAAAAGTTTCATACTATGTAATGTCATTTTTGAAGATCGCTAACCTTGGTGGGATGTGTGATGAAACACGGATAAGTTGATTCAATTGTCAGTAAATTCAACAGTCGTTAAGTTCGAAGATGATTTCGAACAATGTCAGGCCTGCAGTTTTTAAATAGAAATTTTTATATCAATTGAATATTCAATATAGAGTATTTTCGTTTTTAATAAAATAAAAAAAAGAATAATAAAATACAATAAATATTCAGAAAAAATAGAGTAAATGCTTAGAATAGAGTACTCTTGCAAATAAATTGTAAAAACATGGTAAAACCATCATAACTCAGTATCTACGAAATTTTGACGTCTGATGGGACTTTTTTAAATACTTTGAATACTGTTTGCTCGAAAAGTATCTGTATTATGACAGTGAGAATTCAATGTATATTGGCGTATGAAAATCAGATGGAAAATGACGGTTACGACAACATATGTTCGGAACACGTGTACCAAAATAACAAAAACAAATCGAAAATCCAATGTCCGTAGCCCGCGAAATTTGAAGTCACCTTTTTTATCGAACAATCGTAGGGCAGCTCAGTTACTGATATTTCCGTTTTTTCTTTTTGTTACAACGCTCGTATCGAGCGTGTAGGATATTTCTGGTGAAGAACGAAGTAAATAAAATTTGGCTTCTTTATTCGTGTTCCCGTACAGGTCCAAGTTAATCTACAGGCAAGCGTGCCACAGCCAAGTTACGAAGTAAACGGTGGAAATTCGCCGATCGAGGACGACATAGATGCCGCTCTTACCGATCTACAGGTCTCTCTCGAGGGCACGAACGTCTCGAACGGACCGAGCGACATAACCCAAGTACCGGAACTTTGCGATTATCTGCGCTTCTTCAAGCCCAAACGCTTTACTCTCAAAGCATTCAAGCGCTACTGGTTCACGTGTCGCGATCTTCAGCTGAGACTCTTCAAAACGAGAGAGGAAGCTAATAGCTCCGAATCACCCGCATACGTTATTAATCTTCGCGGCTGCGAAGTCACGCCCGACGTAAATCTTTCTCAGGCACGCTTCGGGATAAGACTGGAAGTGCCCAGCGCCGATGGCATGACCGAAATGTGGATAAGATGCGAAACGGTTTGTTCAATATTCCATTTATTCTTTTTTTTCAACAAGACGAACAACTGAAATTGTTTTCACCATTAGATATTAACTCGGCGCGTGTGTACTGGGTCTTTAAAGGAACAGTCACAATTTAAAACTGAAATGTCTCTCTTATGTTTTTAATTTTGTCCAATTACTATTAACTGCGGTTTCAAACTCTTTGGTATAGTAGCTGCTGGGCCGTGTAGTAGATACTTCAATAAATAACCCAGAATTTTTTCAGATTTGTTAGAAGCCTAGAGAAGAGAAGCCTAGAGTTCCCTAAAAGACCCAATGTACACACCGTGCACTCGAAAATATACTGTACACGCGCCGGGTTAATTAAACGCGGATCTAGTTTTTCTCACGTTACATTTTTTTAATTTCCAATATTTAGATTTACGATTTACTTTCGGAAATACATCTTGAAATGTACTTCAAAAATGGAATCGTAAATCGAAATGGTATCACTTTTCTGGCTCAAAATGCTTTTAACGATCTATGGAAGAACATATGTGACACGAAGCACCTGTAAAAAAATAATTTTTGTTTTCATTTTCATATTCAAAATGTATTTTGAATGAATTTCACTTATTTTTAGAAAAACAATATTCATTTTTCGAATAAATTTACCATACGACACGAATAATATAATGAATTAATTAATCTGTTTCATATGAAACGTTTAGGAGCAGCAATACGCGAAATGGATGGCCGCTTGTCGACTCGCCGCCAAAGGTCGTTCACTGGCGGATTCCTCTTACGAGAGCGAGGTGAACAGCATCCAGGCTTTCCTGCAACTTCAAAGGCCCGCTCCAGCACCGGCAATAAATCCCAATTCCCTCGATATCACACCCGAGGATTATGTAGCACCAAGATTCGCCAAGAAACTCAAGGGAAAGGTGAGAGAATGTTCTTCTCCTCAGTTTTATCATCTCGAAGGATGTATTATATTGTGCATTCACCATTGATTCTTACGTTTCCTACCAACAGATCGTGCAAAGAATTTTGGAAGCGCATGCAAACGTTAAGGATCTCGCGCTCATCGAGGCGAAACTCAATTACATAAAAGCGTGGCAATCATTGCCTGAATACGGTATATCACTCTTCGTCGTACGATTCACGGGCAAGGGCAAGGATGAGCTCCTCGGTATTGCGAACAACAGACTTATGCGTATGGAACTGAGCAGTGGCGATCATTTGAAAACGTGGAGATACAATACCATGAAGGCAAGCTTATTGCTTATATTACAATCACCAATTTTCTGTAGTCGATGGTGCAGGTTTTAAATATCGAGCTGAGGCAATCGTTACGAAATTAAAATGAAATATTATTAGCATTGCGAGACATTAGAAATTCTATCAGAAACCTGAACTGAGATTACGACGAATGAATCGCTGATCCAACGAACGATTTTTTATTTCCACAGGCATGGAACGTTAACTGGGAAGTGAAACACATGATGGTACAATTCGAGGAGGAGAACATTATTTTCGAGTGCCATTCAGCCGATTGCAAGGTTGTTCACGAGTTCATCGGTGGTTACATATTTTTGTCGATGCGCTCGAAAGAAGCGAATCAGACGCTCAACGAGGAAATGTTTCACAAATTAACGGGAGGCTGGGTATAAGATTAATCGAAAAGAGATCGAAGATATCGAACAGCCTTTTCCATCGAATAAATTATCGCGTCACCTTTGAATCATCGTATTAAAAATCGATCTATAATTTTTCTTGTGTCCATTGGACCACGAAAAGTCCGCTGTAATGCACGTAACGAATCACGACAATGAAAATATTTCAACGATACTATATATATTACGTTTTGGACGAAAAAAAAATTAATGGAATGCGCCAGTGGTCAGAACTCAAAAAATGAGAAGGGGCGAGAGAGGAGATAATTAAATTAGAGAGCCAGTCTATTAACCAGTCGTGGAAAATAGTGTAGCCAGTTCGAAATAGAAAGTTATATTTTTAAAAAATAACACCAGACTTTGTCAATTACAGAGTTAATACTCTGATTTATCGCTCGAAAAAAAAATCTATAAAATTTGTATAGCGCAGACGGAGGTTTAACGGAATAATACGCACAAATTCATTACTTTGACGAAGTGTCCCGAGTTATTATTATCTCACTGAATAAAATCGTCGATCCGATTCGCAGCGCCGTCATGTTGGGGCTTATATTTTTTAACGATAAATAATTAAAAAAACGTTGGAAAATCGTCCCTGGATTCGGCGGTGTGCGAGACCGCGCAATATCAGGCAAATACCGTTTGTGCGTCGCGAGTGTCAGTCCCAAACGATTAACAATTATTCTCAACATCACAGAGGTGCTATACACCGTCCGGGAATATATTTGGTCGTTCGAACTTTGCGACAACCGTGTAAATTATTTCTTACTTTTAATGTAAACTACAATACTGGAAGAACACTCATACAATTTTATAGCTATATACATATGTGTGAATGTATGTATATAGATATAATTATATTTACCAATATCGTTATTATATTATCCGCACGCAATTACGTTATTACACATTTGTGTATGTATATGTAACCAAAAATTATAGTTTTGTATATTAATAGAAAATAAATGTACAATAAAATGAATTATTACAGACGCCCACGCTCGTTACTTTCTTCAATGATTTATTCGAAAATAATAACTCACAAAAGCGAATAATTATTGATCTCCGGGTAAATTGTCGAAAACCGAACGATAATCCTTATTTCTGTGGGAATCCCGAGGAAGAAAATATGTTCGAATAAAAAATGCGATGATTTAGGTATTTTTTTACGTTCGTTTCGAAAGACTTTGGTGCGTCCACGAGGTGGAATTCACGGATCAACGTATACTGCTTTATTCAACCTCAGGAAGGTGGCATCGACGGTTGAGTCGAAGTTTCCTTTCTCGAATTTTCAGCAACCTTTCCGTTTGTGGGGTGACTCGAATTTCCCGAACCTTTGAATATCGACAGGCCCATTCTCGTTGATTGCAAAGCGTTTCCGGTCCCACCGGAAGCCCAACCGCCACTACTCAACTAATAGCACGCAATTAAGCAAAAAAAGAAATTAGGAATTTTTTATGGTCTTTCTTCGTTGAGCAACTTTGATCGAGATAAGAACATTTTTTAAACAAAATCTGACGAAAGACTCGAAATTAAATTTGTTAAATAGAAAGTCATAAAATTGAGTAGAAATTTGTGATAATATCATTGTACCAAATTAAATACGGTTATATATACTTTTTTTATTCATGCACTAAAAAGTAAAGCCAATTATTGTTTACCAAGTCACATATATGTCAATTGGTAAACAAAAATTGGCTTTACTTTTTATTGAATTAATCAAAGCTTGTTTTCTAAAAATACGTTTTCTACATATAATTTTTACTTTGGTTATCGAAGAACGAAATAATTTCACAATTCGTGTTTGGTTATCATTATTCTTATAATAAGTAGGCAAAATGCCACGTGGCTTAAATTCTTTAGAATTGTACTTCATGTTTCCATATGAATAAATAGTTCACATTTCCATACGAATAAAGGTGAAATATTTCTGTACGAATGGAAGGTAGAGAGGATAATATCAAGTATATGAAACATTATTAAACCGTAAGATTAGTTAAGGTCAGATACGTTTAGTTAAGGTGAAAGAACGACAGATCACGTGCGCTAATACCTGGGGATGTATAGGCGGTGCGGAGTGAACGAGACGTCCAGCGATCGACGCCGACTTATCCTTTTTCGTTCTCAACCATTCGTGTCCAAGAACTCGATCAAGGGTCAGCCTAAGAGTAATGTCGGGCTCGAGTATATGGCGAATAATGCTTTTGGCCAATGGAGATATGGTTTCTTGAACGCGAGAACGGTAAACCCAATTTTTCGACATTTGATCCTTCAATAATTGCCGGAGATTCTTATCGTTGAACGGCATTCTCTCGTTGAGCATTATAAACAATATAATCCCGAGGGACCATACATCGGCGAGTTTTGGATTGTAAGGTGTACCGGAAACGACTTCCGGTGCGGCGTAAGCCGCTGAACCACAATAAGTTTGACTGAGCACTCTGCGTCCTTGATCGTCCACGCAGAATCTCGCGAAACCAAAATCAGCCAGTTTCACATTAAACTTTCGGGAGAGTAAAATATTCTCGCATTTGAGGTCACGATGAGCTATGTTCTTGCCGTGGAGGTAATGGAGACCCGAGGCCATTTGACGAAACCACAATTTTGCTTGCTGCTCTACTACCGGACCATTTCCCTTCACGAAATCCAGAAGATCGCCGTTATCCGCGCAACGCATAAATATAAAAACTCTCGGACCACGTTGGAGTATACTATGAACCTGCAATTGAGAAAATATTCAGAAACACTTTTTTTCTTCAATACTTATAGATTTCTCATCATTTTCGAAGACGGTGCACTTTAAAACTGAATAAAAACTCAACTTTCATTTCGAAAATTGAACTTCGAATTTTATAACAGTGCTATAGGGATTCGAACTCTCCAAGAATTTGGAGGCTCATAATTTTTCGACGTCGATAAATTTCTTTTATTTGTTATTCAATTTTTGTGCCTGCTGGGGGTCAGAAAGTGCTTTTTCAAAGTGTATGGAAAAGTACAAAGGAGAAAGGGAGCGAGAGGGGAATGGAGAGAAATAGTGTCACCTGAATTATGTGGGGATTTTCGATTTTCGTAAGAATCTCCAGTTCACGGGGAAAGAATTTTTCGAGGCAGTCCAATGGGGCTTTTTCTTTGTCGAAGATTTTGCACGCGAGGCGCATTTTTTTCGAGCTCGTGCCATCGATATATTCGGCGAGATGTACAGTGGCATACGAGCCCTGATTCCATTGAAATACGCCAAAGAAAATATGAAACTTAATTTATAATTTACCTAACGTAACAAACGATCGACCGATATGTCGCTTGAAAAAAAAATATTGTAAATTTTTTAGTAATATTTTCCGCTTTATAATTATAGAGAAACCTAACATTTTTTTCCAATTATTATAAAACTAAATTTTATAATTTTGTTTAGTTTTACTCCTACAACAGAAGAGTCGGAAATATAAACAATTGTGCATCTTTTTAGGGGCATGAAAAAACGATATTGCTGAGTCTGAATTTTGGAAATTAGACTTTTCTAATAACCAAACAATCTCTTTTTTTCTTTGGGATATCAAATGAGGAATAACACAAAATGAAAACCTGTCCGATCTTTTTTCCGATGAGATAACCGCGCTGCTCAAGAGCGTTTACTTCGGAGTTTCGCGGGCTTAGTAAGGTGTCCATTCCAAGATCTCTTCATTGAAGCATTACGAAAATCCTGACTTTTTCCGCTTTCGAGTTTTCCATACAAAATAAAAAAGGGTCTCTTAGTCACGTGATCGTTACAAAGTTGCGTTCACGATGGTTTTCGCAAAAAATTTGTCTTTTCCGATCAAAAATCACGATTGCGCATTGATAAATCCGAGGTTGCCACGAAGGTGATAGAAGTTGATAATCGGACTGGAATTTTGGGCGTCAAGTCCGGCTTGTACCCGAGGTAGAAAGTGCAACTGGAAATAAAATAGACAAATGTCTCATTTTCCACTTATACGTGACCGGAAGTGCGGGAAGTCTTCTCTTTTGTCTTAATTAATACATATTCTACGAAGGTATTTTAATTTCCGAACGTTTAATGAAATTAACCAATGAATTAATAGTTACCAATGAATTAATCTGCAGTGGTCAGGAAAATAGATATGGCAGTGTCTAAAAAATACGTCTGGCCTTCCTATTAATAAAGATTCTTGGATGCTTTGATTTTTTTCATTAGCAGGCAGTAATCTTTTTCACAACTCATCCAAAAAAGAATTTATTGTTACCATTCATAAAATAATCGCACTATGCCAATACTTTGAATACTGTCACTCCAAAACCCAAATGTGTGAAGAAATAATTCTAAAGGACCATAAATACCCATTTTTTTTTTCACTATCGTTAAGCACTTCAATGAGTTCACAAAACAAAAAAGATATTAGTTTCGATTATTGTATATTCCATCGTCGTTTTTTGGTACGGTTTCTGATAATCGCTGTTTATCTTCAAAAAAGATTGTTTCATGTTGGAGGAAGTATTAAACTTCCGTTCAAAGCTTCAAAAGTCCAGACAAAGGTAGAAAGATATTAGTGGTAAAACATTGCTGTGCTACATGTACGATTCTTCAGCCATCGTACCGTTTTACCCAAAAACTATTTCACTCCAATCTTCGTCAACGGTACAAAGAACTTGGCGACGAGATATCAGCAGCGTATAAATATTAGAACGGAAAGTAGACGCAGAGACATTTATTTTACTTGGGACATACCTCAACATAACAAGATGACGAAGATAACCACGGATCAATGGACGTTTGTCCCCTATTAATCGAATCTGATGGTAGCATTAAGGGAGCGCGCGGCTCCTCGCGCCGCTATCCCACCGGCTCCTTAAATGCGTTTCGTCGTTTTTTATTGAGATGAATTTTGACGTTACGAGAGGATTATGACAGAGTCGACGGTTTGAACGGTGCACTAGGAAATTTTCACGGTGATTCAATGACAAATGAAGGAAGAAGCTCGAGGAATGGTTGTCAAGGGCGGCATTTTCTTTTTTTTTTTTTCGACAACGGCAATTCACGTCATCGCGTTCGAATTTCAAAGAATTTTTCGCCTTTCAAAATTATGGAAACCCGGATATTCTCGAATTCATAGAACTCCCGGAATAATCTAAATTTTTTAGAAACGATAAACGTTTTTGATTACTCTGAAGACGTTTAGTAGAATAAGAGAAACAATGGGAAAAGAACAGTACGGTACAGCGATTCTAAAAATGGTTACTTGATTAAACAGATGTGCATAGCCGGTGTTTGGAGTGGTGACCACACAGCTTTAGAGAACTTCACGTAGACAGATTGAGTGGAAAACTATGCGCCAGATCGAAAGTACGAATTTCTCAAGGTTTTCCTGTACGCCCGACGCAACAGAAGTTCAATTGGGACAGCGAATCTCTAGTAGACATTAATACGAAAATACTCGTAAGACGCGCATTACAAATTAAGAAACAAAATGGTAAAGTTCACAAAGTTCATACCGATAAAATTGACACTTACTAATATCTTCGGAAAATCTGTGGAAATCGCGGGAAAATATTTGAGTCATGTTATCGCGATGTGCAACTTAAATTCATGTTTTAGCTCTACGTGTTTTTAAAAGTGAATAAATGTTTGGAGATAAAAACTATTAATATCGGCAGAATAGTAGGAAGCCGACTGTGAAATACGTTTATTAAAAACAAATACTAAAGCTCTTCGAATATAGTTGATCAACGGTTTTGTTACCGACGGAGTAAGTTTCCCGTTCCCGCAAAGCCGTGTTACACCAATCAAGCGGTCATGAGTGCAAAAGACATAACTAATTTGGACCAAAGTATCTTTAAGCCATTCGATTTTTTCCTGAAAAGATATATGTAGAACCTTGCGTTCATAAAGATACGCTCTGTTGTTAAACGACGAACGGTTGTCTTTTACTATTACCAAATAACTATCGAACGTTAACAGGATGGAGCTTTCTCCCGAGAATTTCGTTAAGCTACATACGCAAGAACACGATTTCATTTTACAAAATTTTTTTTGATGTTTTATTTAAATCAATTTACACGAGGTGCAAAGTCATTGCTTTACGCGGCAGGATCGTCGCCCTTAGTCGTACGGGTGTAAATGAGTTGGGCGTGATGTTGAACGACTTGCTTGATAAGTCCCTTCTGTTGGAGCTCGATCAATGCTCGCCTCGCCAACGAACCGCGAATCTTCAATCTCTCGCTGACTATTGATGGCGTGATCAATTTGTACTGAGGTACTTCCTTCAGAAGCTTGTCGTATGTGCCCTTGTCGAACAAAACTTGGTTGTTCAACTTATCACGTACTTTTCCCTTGGACCACTTCTACAGAATTAAAAAGAACAAAGGAAAACCATTGCGTCAGAACAATGCCGTACAGAAGCGTGAAAAAAGGATAGAGATCAGTGGATCGTTATCAGTCTCATTAAATCAGTTTTGTGCCCTCACGGATCATAGGCAGGTAATGTTGACATCATACAAAAATTTGTCAGGTGTGGAATAACAAAAATAATCAAGAGGCAAAATACAATGCTTTTTAAGACCATAGACTGCTTGAAAATTACACAAATTAGGATTGGTGCCAAATATGATATAAAAAATGAAAAATATAGAAGCGTGTCAAGAACACAGGCTTCATGAACACATTCTAATGTTACTTATATTCTTTTAGATACAAGTACACTGTATTAAGGCTTGCGTTCAGCCAATCTGTAAATTGCACCTACTTTTTCTGAGAATAAACATTCTCATGACTTGACGTGAGCTACCACAAAGTATGGCTGATTGAATAAGAATTTTACCACCAATGCCACCATGACTAATTGCAACGTAAATGAACAAGTCTTATAATAAAGGACTTCATGTAATTTGGTAAAGTACGATATCTGTTTCCAAAGAACTGTCAAATGGAATGCATTAAAAATTGAACTTTCATTGTACTTATATACTTTTTTATCAGATCATTATATTACGAAGGCGTGTATCTACCAAAGCAGAAATGCGTTGCGCAAGAAAAGATCGAACCAGTAGAATCATGTTACTCACCTTCGATAAACACAAATTCGGTATATTAGTTTATTTTTATTGTAACTCTGATCTGCTTTTCTAATTCTACTCAGCTCTGCTTTGGTAGATACTGGCCAAAGGGCTGTCATTTGATATCGTGACCATTAGAAATACAATGCAGCGATAGTATGTATCAAACGTTGCAAACCTTCTTCTTGGCTTTGCCACCGGATCCTCCCTCCTTCTTTTTCTGAGTCTTCTGGGGTTGTTTCGAAGACCCCTTAGTGTCTTTTTTGGGCGGCTGAAATGAAGACACCCATAATTAATATTTATTTTACACCGCCGGACAAGCTGTCGCTTAGTGGATGGTTAATCAGACTCATTAAATCAGTTTGTTGTTGCCACCATAAATATTGTCTAGCAAAAGATTTGCATCACTTTTGTATGCGAATGTGTAGAGCTTCAATAACTCGATAAACATTTTAACCTCAATCGATAAACAGATAAAATAAAACGGGACTATTGAATATCTCTTTCTTGGTACTTCTCAGTACAAAGATCCCACGGTTCCACTGTCTTGATATGAAGATATAGGTTATGTATCCATAAAACGCATAACAAATTTATTGCGAGCGCAAGTACATTTGGGATCAAAAGTGATGTACGGGTTGTAGAGATCTAACACTGCAAATAATAAAGAAATCACGAGATACTCGCTTTTTTGCACAAAAATTAAGTTTTAATAGGCAAGTTTGTTGTGAATGCCATGTGGTCGTCAGACTCGTAAAAATTGTCGATCGAATAGTTAATCGTTTATAGGATTTAAAATTGCACACTGACAACACGGAAATTCTTCGGATATTTCACACATAAATCAACGGGTTTTTCATCCCTAAAATTCTCGTTTTGATATGCATTTTCGTGAAACATGAACGGATCACAAAATTGTACACTTACCATGATGGCTGTCGACTTGGAAAGACAAGGGAAGAGTCGAATCGGCCATACTGGATTTTACCCCACTCCGCGTCAGAGAACTACCTACCAAGTCGTCAGAGTTTCCGTCTTACAAATAAAAACTAATACGATTGTTTTTTGAAAATAGTATTTGACCAATTCATAATTATTTAACTAATTATTTTTAAAGAGTTATAGTGAAAAACGAGATTCTTAATAAATCTGCTACAGTTTAGAATTTAACGGAATTGACTCACATTCTCGATTAATTTATGGGTCATTTATGCTCACTTCTACGGTAATTTATTGCCCAAAAGGATAATAATTATGTCGAACGTGATTTTCAATACATGTTTTATAAAAATTATATGCCGTTGATAATTATTCAAAACCATCGTAGATCCGTTTTTCATTTGAGTAAAAACTGATTATATAAAATCAAGTAATCGTTGACGAAATATATGATCCGGAGCAAGGTTATGTGACTGGTTATTTACCTTGTCACTTGACCGGTTGACAAGTCAGTAACCGTAATTGTAATCGCACGTTGTACGTACTACTCGAGTCGATACGAAGTCTGACGTGTACCTGACTTCGTTTGATTTCGGTACTCGAGCGTGTTCAACATAGCGTTCCGACAAGGGTTCTCGCAGCCGCCGGGAGTCAAAAAATGTTGATTTACAACGAAAACAATGTGTCTGTAGTCTAGTAATTAGAATATTTCGGCGCTTCAGCGCGTGGTTTTTTTCTTTCTTTCTTTGCCGTTCACCACGCAGTCCGATACAACGAAAGTACGGTGAGTTTTAAGAGTGTTGACGTTTTTAACCTTTTTTTTACTATGTTCCTTTACTATCGTAGACGTGTCACATATCAGCTGCTTACACAGTTGGTATGAACATTTTTGTTCAAACTTGCGATCGCGTATGATATCCAATATTTTGTAAATTTTTCATTTTTGTGATGTCGTTCTACAGATTTTTAGAACAATTTTTTAATTATGTAGGATGAAAAATGTGTCCATAAACAGCACGCGCGAAATTTTCATTCCATAAGGTAGCTCGTGACGTTGAAGTTTGTCTCGTTGGAGTACGACGATTCGATTTCTACATTTTTTTCACGTTATTTTTCACATAATCTGAATGCTTGTTTTCACAAATTATGATCGTAAATATTTAGTAAGATTTACATTAATATGTTTGTGTACTTTGCGTCGTTCAGGTGAACAAAAAAATTGAATAACTAAAAGAACTGGCTTTGCATATGAATAACGCAAACTTCAATATCATGGTATCTTAGCAAGTTCAGAAATACTCACTTGGCACATGTTATTGCAGGATAATCTGTTTTTTTGCGTGTCAATATCCTGTAATCAAGTTGTCTGCATGGACCGTGTGTTAAAATGATTTCAGTGTCAATATTGAATGTTCGTTCTCTGCAGTATTCTGTCGCTTGTGTACACTGCCTTAAGCTTCAACTCTCCGATTGCCACAGATTTTTTTTCTTGAAAAATGTGAGAAATCTTGTCTAAATCGTCTTTGTGCTTTATCACAACATATGATTGAAATAAAACAATCGTATGGACAGAATGTTCCAAATGTTTTATGGCAATGTTTTGTTGATTGGAGCCTACATAACGGACTTTACGCTTTCAAAACAATTTTGGTGTACGCAATCGCTCTAATGTACGCACTATGTTGCAGCTGTTTGCCTTTTCGCTGCTCCTGTTTGGTAGTCCCTGGAGTGAAGTTTTGGTTAGGACGCAACTTAATGGTTTACTCATTGTTTCATTTCTGCAGGTTCTTAATCATCCAGAATCGGATCTTGGTAATGTAGGCTTTCGAATTTTTATGCCGATACTGAAAAACAGATCAGTGATTATCATAGCTCAATTGTGTCACAAAAGTATCATTCTACATTGACTGCGTTTAACATCATTGTGTTTCAACATTTTGAACAATATTATTCGCTGTCTGCTGTTTTTGTGCCGTTAATTATCGGCAGCTATAGTTACCATAGAAATGTTCCAAGTACTTGTGTTACATTAGATTTATGTAAAAATGTAAGTGAAAGTTGTTTTGGAAGTTCATTCGTTTTTCTACATGTGTACAGAGGTGATAAATTGTTC
Organism: Ophioninae sp. A BG-2022a; assembly: GCA_030523105.1. NCBI lineage: Eukaryota > Metazoa > Arthropoda > Insecta > Hymenoptera > Ichneumonidae > Ophioninae sp. A BG-2022a. The sequence continues at coordinate 26,495 of JAPYZI010001321.1, forward strand.
TGATGAGATATTTTTAAGAGGGAGATTAGCTAGTGTATAATTGAAATAATCTAAGATCAGGAATTTGGATATATACTCAAATTGATATCATTGACATTGGCAGTTTCTCAAATACAGAAGCCTGCTCGACGGATCTTTGTATAGTACTTTTTTTTACATTGTTGTATGGACAGGTACAAGTCGATTATGAGTGCACCTAATTCCCAGGGCTGTTTCTCATTGATTGCGCTTTATTCGGGTGCATATTGTATAATTGCTCATGGCAAAATCTATTTATACATAATAGGTGTACACGTTAAAATATTAAGGAGAATGGTCTTTGTAATGTATAACAAGGCTTCTGGGTAGATCCGCTTTCCAAACACTTAGTGGAATATATACAAATGTGGAACGCTCGTAACCGATTTCTCATTTTGCAGCGTAAGAATGTACCAGTAAAGATATCATTCTAATTCTGTATCCATTCAAACCTCGCAGATCACCATCAGTCATTACTGCGGCAAGAGAAGAAAGGATTTAATCATGTTGCCTCTGTCGCACAAGGATTCCCGCAGCATGGGAGTATTCATAAAGGACAACATAGCGAATCTAAAGCGGCTGATATTCTCTGACAAGAACACACGGAATTTGTTTCTCTTCTTGTTGTTGAATCTGTCGTTCGCCTTCGTTGAATTACTGTACGGGATGTGGACGAACAGTCTGGGCCTGATATCGGACAGTTTTCATATGTTCTTCGATTGCACGGGCCTGTTGGCGGGTTTGGTCGCGTCGGTGATAACGAAGTGGCGAGCGAACGAACGATTCTCGTACGGATACGTAAGGGCTGAGGTACTCGCGGGATTCGTCAACGCGTTGTTTCTCCTTTTCATCGCGTTTTTCATCATGTCCGAGGCGGTGGAACGCGCGATAGAGCCGCCGGAAGTGAAGCACGAGAGACTCTTCGTGGTGTCGGTGTTGGGTCTGCTGGTAAATCTAGTGGGAATTTACGCCTTCCAGCATGGTCACGGTCACAGTCATGGTGGCGGCAGCGGTGGGCACGGACATTCCCACGGCGGTGGCGGATCCTCTGGCCACGGGCACTCGCACAATCAGAACCACGGTCACACTCATGATCATCACGATATCGAGATCGAGGCCAGCAGTAATCTCAGCAGTGGCGAATCCCAAATAATGAAGGGCGTTTTCCTGCACATCCTCGCCGATACTTTGGGTTCGGTCGGAGTTATAATTTCAGCCGTTCTGATGCAAATGTTCGGCTGGATGATCGCCGATCCCATATGCTCCATGTTTATATCGGCGCTCATAGTGCTAAGTGTTTTAGGCCTCATCAAGGAATCGGCGCTCATTCTCATGCAACGACAACCTCCGAGCCTCGACCACGTGTTACCCCAGTGCTACAACAAAGTTACCCAATTAGCGGGTGTGTACGCGATACAAGAGCCCCATTTTTGGACTCTATGCTCCGACATATACGTTGGCTGTTTGAAACTCGAAGTAGCCCGAACTGTCGATCCCAAATACGTCGTTGCTCACACGCAAATGATATTTCAAGCCGCCGGCGTAAGGCACTTGACCGTACAATTGGACTACGCACCCATGTGATCTTCGTATGAATCATACGACAATGCAACCGTCTTTCCTCGCCCAAAGAGCCGGCCCGAAAGTGCAAAATTTGCTCATGGCCCTCATCATCGAGATGATAAAAAATCAGCCATTGCACGGATCTCTCGTCACGTCTACGCAACCATTCTTCACTCTTTCTCCGAATATATTAACATTTGTAGGCTTCCTTTCCCAATCGTGTGAACATCCATACAAACCTGGCGCAAAGAGCGTATGTTCTTCATTTTTTTTTTCGTACAAAGAAAGAAAATAACTGCGAAGTTACGAATTACTGGATGCAACGGTGTTTGTGACAACGAGCGCTACTTCGATTTTGAAAAAAAAAAACAGTCTGTATTTCCATTTTTGTAATGTATTTATATGCAATTACTGATGAACTCTTTTTTATTGTTGCAATATTGATGTTATCAGAGCAGTTATTGGCTGTGAGCCGCAGTATCTGTAACTTCCTTTTGTCGATGCCGAGTCGAAAATCATAAATCGTTGATCTTACTTCTTTTTCGTACAACAGAAAAAAATCTGAATGCTTGTGTGTAATAATGGATAACGAATAAATTATAAAGAAATACTTGACAGATGCTTCTTTACGAAAAACTCAGAGTTAACTTCGAATAACAATAATTATTCGTGTTCTATTAATTGTAAAGCAACCGCGCCAATAACATTTCTACGTTAGTTATATATTCAAAGTAATTATGAGTGAATTTGCTTAAAATAAAAAAAAACCTAGGTTGCAGTTTTTCAGTTTCAAGCTTTAACGATGAATAATGATTGTGTCCGCCCAAAAAGCATACTCACGTGTAGGTTGTGTAGACAAAATGATATGTCCGATAAATTTGTTCCGTTGAATTGTACTTAAGTATCTACCAATGGGAAAAAAGTTCGTGGCTGTATATTATTCAAAATAAACCTCTGATGCCTAAGTATTACGTAGGCACATTTAAGTTTCTAATAAGTTTTCATCGCTGTTAAATAGAATTCGTAAAAACAGTTTCCACGCTTTTTGCAAAAGTTCAAAAATTAGTTTCGAGAATTCTTAGCCACGAAAGGGTGCCACATAGATCATAGTTTTCTTCAATAACACAACAAAAATTATTTCGATGATAATTTCCGTGCATATGATTTTGTTCTTCTGGACAATATAAAAACGCGTTACAAGGTATATTGCTCGCGTTTGTGCAAACATATGTAACAATATGTTTTGTACAGTTTCCGAAATTATCGAATACAGTGCAATTCCGAAAATTAATCGGATGTTTATTTTTTGTTTACACAAATCTGAAAATTAGTTACTTTTCCGGTTGGACACAGGTGCGAATATCTTAAGACTGGAATCTGCGAAACGTTATTCGGAAAATGTATCCAATTTTTCATCAGCGTAGTTTCACAAGTGAATACTTTATTCGTCGTCGAGATGAACTCGCAGTTCTTTTCTTTCGAGTTTGTCACTTACAAGATGATAATCATTGGTGTAATTAAACAATGAAAATGATTTTGAAGTCGTTACGCGATGCGCCTAAAAGGGAACGACAAAAATGTTTCTACTGCTTTGCGATACTTGGCATGAGAGGACATGAGAAGCTCAATTTTGCCAGACGTCTTTGATTGATGCGAGACCATATTTTTCATTCAATATAACGAAATTCGATCTGATCAACGAATTAAATTTTCTAAAACTGAGCATTTTTTTGCGTTTCCTACTTGATCATACCAAGAATCAGCAAAAACTCTAAGATTTATGAATGTTGGCATTGCTTTGTCCGTCGATAAGAAAAAAGAAAGGAATAATATGTCTACCACGTTAAGCAGCTAAACTTTTATAAATATTTTTATTTTTATACTGTTGCATTTCCTGGTGAACATTTCGCAACAAGGCGTACATGTGTGTACAGAAATAGGGGGATCACTTATAAACTCTCATCTTTTTGAAAAATAAATTGTGTAAATAAAAATATTTAATTCCAAATTTGGGCTCATCGATTCAAAAGGTGAAAAATACTTTGGAGCAGCAAAGCGTGAACCGTCAGCAAAATGTGGCATGAATTTTGGTTTCTTGGTTCCTTGTAACGTTCGATTGGGAAAAATAACATTTTTTGGGATCCCTCTGTTATCGACCTATCATTATATGTACATATATACTCACACATGTACGCACAGATGCTTCTATTTAATGTTAATCGCTTCCGAATCAGTATAATTGTTTTTGTACTTACGGTTTCCGCGTAATCGTTTTTTTTTGTCGGACGGACAACATCAACAGCTCTGGCCAAGAAGAAGTAAGAAAACGGATTCTCGCACGTTGTCACTCGCATTTCAACAATTTTTGTTATACCTATATACCGTAACTGTACGTTTTGTGTTTGGAATCACTTTCGTCGATGGGCGATAAGAAAACACGCACGAGTGTTATTATACGTTTGGCAAAATTTTGTTGTGGACTCGGTCTATCGATAAAAACAAACAGGAAAATTATCTTTAGGTCTAAAGATTTTAAGTAACTGGAAGAAAGTGCGTTATCATCGCGTAATTCGAATGATTAACATCATGGCGTTTTGTCGTTATAGGCGAAAAATTTGTTATCGAGAAAAATAGTACCTTTGTTACAGATACAAAATGAATTTGACGTTCGGTACAGTTTTATTTAGCGTTTTGGGGATATGTATAAGTATATTAGAGTGAGCCGAAAAAAAATGTCTGATAAATAATACTAAAATAATATTGGGAGAAAGAATAATTTAGGCGTTTCAAATAATGTTAACTGCTAAAAGGATGAATTATATCAACACTGGGCCCCTTTAACCACGTTTAATACATAGTTCTGAATAATTTATTTGTCCACGTGATTATCACAGGAAAATCATGTTTTACGTCCGACCACAAATGACTCGACGAAAAATTTATACTTTTCATACTCAGTTGTAGGTTATAGAAGTTTGCAACTTTAGAATACCCAAAAAATATCAACAAAACTATTTTTCGACAAGTTACTGCTCCAAAAAATGCGCTGATGCCCATTGAAAAATTACAAAAAGGCTTTTGCAATCAATCACCGGTTACGTTGAAATAATGATAAGATTTTTAAAAACCTACAAGGCTCAGTTTCAATCAATCTTATTCCACTTGCCCTTTTTTATTCTTTTTTTTCGCCACACTCTAGTATACACACAGCGAGGACTAATTGCTGCAATGGATTTTTTAAAATTTATTCCAGTTTATTAGAAGGAATTTTCTGGCACCGTATACCGCCAATCGTAGTGATGATGAAAAAGCGTTTGCTATGATCAACATTCCATATTGGACTCAGTGGATTTCAGTCATAGGAAAAGTTGAGTAAAAGGAAAATCCGAAATTATTATTGTAATTACGAGGCCAATGGTGCGTGGCCGATAGTCATTCTGACAAAGAAGGGGAGGTAGTGACGAAAAGAGGAGAAAACAAACTGATTGAATACGAAAACTGGTATGTAGCAATGAGTAATCAGGTATGGAGAGTTGTTCGAGTCTGTGTCGAAAGCAAAGAGTAAAAAATGACTAACTACTCAATCACAATTGTTACAGTGAACGCCGGGTATGTTATACCATATAGAGTAATACGTTCGAATTATCTACGTGGAATTGTAATAAATACACTGGCGAGTGTAATACGATTTTCGATCAATCGTAGAATAAAATGTTGCGTTTTCGAAGACTTCTTACAATATTTCACGAGATATGTAGATGTGAAAAAAAAGCAGGGAAAGAAGTAAAAAGAAATAAATAAAAGAAAGCTGCGCGAATAACATCGCGCTAATGCCAAGGGTGTACATATGATGATCGATAATAAAAATATGAACTTGTAATTATCATCTGTTTGACAAAAGCGTGTATGGCTACATTTGGTTTTGGAACCGTTGGTAAGGTATATTCTTCATTTAAACAGCGTCAGTTGTGTAATCCTCGTCGCAGATAAACGTTTATTGTCCAAAAAAAACACGTCGAGAAGACTTATCAGGCTTGCGATAGGGACAACGTAATTTTTTCCAACAAAGTTTTCTATTGGGTCTACCATCAGTTATATTGGCTTTGCCCACAATAGACATATTCAGCTGATTGTGAAACACTCGGTAAAGGTGCACGACTGTTTCTTCATTATGCTCTGGAATTAATGGAACGTATGCAGGTTATCGTTAAAGGCACAGAGAACACCCCCACCACCGCCTTCCCCCCACAAAATTTTAAAACTACTATTCTCTCAAACGGATTAACCGATTTTGATTAAATTTGTCGCGTGCATTCAGAACGTTAGCACCCGGGTCGGTCAGGTTGTCATATTTTCAAATTTTGAGAAATACATTACAGATTGTGGTTATAATCTGAGAAATGCCGAATTATTGACGATGGTTCTCCATTTTAAAACACTTGGCGAGCAGACGGCGTACGGCCCAAAAAAATACAAAAATACACACACAGCTTTGCTGCATCCATTTTATGCTGAAATTACGAAAATCAGGTATTTTGAAAAATTATACGTAAATGTAGAAAATATGTACCTACCAACAAAGTTCACGTTCTTATCGATCATAACGAAACCCTGGTTCTTCGATTTTCTTATTAGCGGCGCGCAGTTCGCATCATACGTTTTTACCGATCGTGTTCGTATACTTCTGGTACAAATTATTTTTTGATAGATCCAAAGCAGCAGCTCGCACGTTTATTTGCTTCACCCGCAGTTTTTTTGTGACAAAGTACCGCGTACTATCAAATATTTCCCACCTTTCGTGTTTTCAATGTTTTTTTGGCGGAAAATGGGTTTTCGCCGTGCATACATTTTTCGATACAGTGCCAGTGTAAATGTCATTTTTGAACCGATACCACAGGAGGTGTTGTACATCACGGTGCCTCCAACCGCGTATAAAAAGAGGTAATCTCTGAGGTAATTTCTGTTCACCGTAATCTCTTCATCACTTGGGTTATCTATTGTATAATTATCCCTTCGTTATTTGGGTTATCTGACCTATGGTTATCTCTTTGTCTTTCGGTCTATCTATCCTACTGTTGGCGCTTCATCATTCGCCTTATCTTTCCCACCGTTATTCCTGTATCGCTCGGGTTGTCTCACGCACTGTTATCCTTTCATTATTCAGGTTATTTGTCCTACCGTTATCTCCTCATCAATCGGGTTATCTGTCCTATCATCATTTTTTCATCACTTGAATTGTTTGTGTTACCGTCATGCCTTTATTAATCGGCTTATTTGTCCTACTGTCGTCTGTTTATTATTAGAGTTATCTGCCCTATGGTTATCGACAAACGTTATCGTTACCGGGAAAATACCGTTGTCGTTATTCAGAAAAGGAATCAAATCGTGATCATATGTTTAAACTACTTTCATAAAATCGTAGGGGAAAGTAGTACGAGTTGATCCCCCTAAGCGGGAATCGCTGTGAAATACATACTTTTCAAGTTAAACCAACACTAAAGGCGATTATTACTAGTAT
>JAPYZI010001322.1:0-70973 GCA_030523105.1 Ophioninae sp. A BG-2022a
AGAAGCCCACTGTACGACCTTTTGAAATATCGTGATTTTTGAGATTCCGGAAAAGATGGCCGGGGAAGACGGAAAATATTTTTTTCCGTTTTTAAACTCCTAAAAGAGTCTATATGATCGGAAATTTTCTGCTGATTACGAAAATACCCGAGTTTTTGCGGAAAGTGCAATATTAGAGTGGGAAAATGCAAACAACTATTCTAGAATATTTTTTGGACATTTTTTCCTGCTGCAGCTTACGGTAACTATCGTAGCAATGGAGGTAATGAATTAGCGCATTAAACAAGTGACAAATCAAAAAATGTATTGATTCTTCGGAAGGATGCAAGCGCAGTCGGTAAGAACGGAGAATGCGAGTCGCTGCGCCGCCAGTGAGAAAATCGTTTAACTGAATGTTCTTGATGGTCGATAAGATTTTGATCTCTGGTGATACATTTCTGTCACGTTTATGTAAAAAATTTCAAAAACCAATTTCTCCGCCATTTCTTCATCAAAATAACTGAAACAAACCTCGAAATGTGTACTTTTCACCTTTACAGGAATATACTCTGAAAATTTCTGAAACTCCAATACGGTGGATCGTAGCTCGCAATTTCTCCCATGGTAACACCACAATCCGCGCAATTGTTTTCAAAATTTTGGTAAAAGCCGAGCATGTTGCTCTTAAAGCAAGTGTCCTGCATACACACGATAAATTTCATTCCAATCGGTACGACAGTATTGGAGAAATTCGATTTTAAAATTTCGTCATTCCCTGATGATAATTGAACGAGGAGCCACGCTCGTTCATTTTCAATGATCCTGAAAAAGAAATTGACGGCTCTTCTTGATTGTTGAATTCAACAACGAGGTAAATAAGCTTCTCGATGTTGGTATCGATGTCTAGAAAAGCGGATAACGAGGAATCTAAAAATTCCAATCGATCAAAAACCTGTCCCAATCTCGTTAGAGAATCCTGGATGGTAATATCGGTTACGTATATACGTGCGCAATGAAAAAAGAGAACATTTTGCAGATGTGTATGCAAGCTCGCGTGACGTAGTTGACATATATATATATAAATGTATATCTATAGGGTGGGTTGGCCACGGTAAATTGGCTGCGACCGACGTTGCAGGACGTCGTTGACGCCAAAGCTTTAAGGGGACTCCTCGTACAGTGAGCTTTTCTCTCTCCTCCACCCCTCCTCGACCTACCTACCTCTTTTGGTCTCTCGTTCTTCAAATGGAAGACCGAATGATGGAACGGCGAGGAAAAGCATGGGAAGCGAGAAAGCTCGACGTTAGACTCGTTGGGTGAACGAAGAGAGCTTTTACGTGCGGAAGTAGTGAACAGGGGGCGTTTGTACGAAACGTCGCAACGCGATGACCTCTTCTCACCTCCGTATCTCCCTCTCTCTCTCTTTCCTTCGATCTTAACTGCATTCTGGTGTTCCCCGAGACGTCATTTCACTGCGGCAGCATGCCACTCGACGAGTGAGCGACCTCCTCTACCTACTCGCGTCTCGAACCACCCTTAAGCCTGGTGTCCACGAAGGAACCCCTCCGGGTCTTGTGCCCTCGTAATATGCCGCAATAATTACTGCAGCGGTCAGGACACCGCGAAAATAAAAATTACTCCCCGGGCCTACTTTCTCGTTTCGATGTGGTTTCTTTCACGAGAACGAAAAATATGTTAACCGAGTACTTGTAAAACTAGATTTACAAACTTAGGAAACGATTATTTAGGATAGTAATATTTTCGGTTCGTTATTTTTTATCATTCAATTTGATAGGCAATGGAGAATAAATGGACAGGTTTTTTAAATTTGAATTTAAAAATACTAAAACGAATTTTTAGTATTTTTAAATTCAAATTTAAAAATTTGACGAATTTTTAGTATTTTTAAATTCAAAAAAAAATTCAAATTTAAATTTAGTATTTAAAAAAAATACTGTATTTAAAAATACTAATACTAAAAATACAAAAAACGAACAATCGTTCATTCGTGAAAATGGAACTTTGAAATGATAAAGTTGGATAAATTAAGTTGATTTTGTTTCGAGCTCTTTGAAATGTTGTAATTATTAATGTATGGAATTATTATTTGATTAGGAATAATACAAGTTTTTATTTGATTGAACTTCATTTTATTTTGAAATTTAACATATCTCAAATAAATAATTTTTTTAAGAAACTTGAAGAAACTTAGGAGAGAAGAGAAATAGTCTATAAATGATATTAAAATTAGTATCCTTATCGGCAGAGATGGAGATATTTAGATGTTCTGGGAATTATCGATGAGTAATTAATTAATGGATTAATTAAATCATGCCGATACGTGAGTCTAAAATTTTAGTGGTTTTAAAAATATTCGTCAGTTAATTAATCCATGCTCACATCCGTATCCAAGGTTTGGAGGTTTTCAAAACGTATTTAAAAATCTTGTTTTTCAAAAATCTCAGAACATTTACGTGGCACCATTTCAAAAGAGAAAAATAATAATTGACTTCGTAGATATTTCTATGTATCAGATTTTGAAATATTTTGAACTGGCGTGTATTTAAAAAGAACGCGAAGAAGTACTTCACAAATGGAGCCAACTTCCTTTGTCAGGGAAGCAGATTGAACTTTAAAAACGCCTCGAGCGTGGCCTGCTCCAAACGGCTTGGAATATCAATTTTTCCAACCCAGAGACTTTTTTTCATCCACCCTTTTGTGAAACTCGTTGTAGCCAAACGAATCCCTTTAAGCTGCTAGGCCGAGCACTCAGACCTTCTACCTTCGGTCGAAAGAGACGCAAATGCTGCGACTGAAGGATCAAAAAAATGGCGTTACATAGAAAAATATTTATGATAAATAATGCTTCAGAGCTTACAAGATGAGCTTACAAGAAACAGATATTCAACGCATATTTCATGATCAGTGTCGTTTTTGCAAGCGGATTAAATTAAACAAATTTTAAGACATTAAAAAAAATTTCACAGTTTTTGGAGTGTTCACATTGAAGCAATAGATCTGAAAGTTCCAATTAATTACGAATTATTTAAAATAAAGAAATAACAAATTTACGAATTATTTGAAATAAAGAAATAAAATTGTTTTTTGTTCAGCAGTTGGAACAGATGTGCAATCACTGACAAAACTTTAGCCAAGAACCCATCAATATCGTCGAATTTGAATTTGTTATTTTCAATTGTCTTTAAAAGTGAAAAATTAACATTTCTACACATTGATTTGTTATAAAATTAGTTTTATTATTAAATTATTATATTATTTTTATGAATTATTATTGTAATTATTTGTATGATTTATTATTGCGGTTTATTATTATATAATTATTTGTCCGATTTATTATTAAATTATTCATCAGGCTGAACACGTACGAAATACGTTTGTAAATCCATGGTTCCCCAATTCTAGACTTAATCCCTCTTAACTGTTGAGTAATTATTACAATTGGCTAGGGCCAACTGTTCGAACAATCTGAAAAAATTAACTTATTTTTTGGGCTGTTTTCATCCACGAGGATGAACGGAATGCAAGTGGAACATTCCGTTGCCACCCCAGTGAAGCTATACGCAATAAAGGACAGAGGAAGTGATAACAAGACGAGAAACGAAATAGAAAAACGAAAAAAAAATTACGCAGGGACGGCTCTTCCATTTCCATTGGACAGGCGATAGAGAAACCCCCAATCGAGACGAGTACTACGTCACGTCGAATTTTTCACGAGAGAAAAACCAATTTCTAGGTATCCCAGAACGATCTATCCGACGAATACTGTAACGTTCATGTCCGAATGGATTCATGACTTTTGAATAGCTACTACGAGAATCCCTATCTTCCCTGGTGAGTGGATAATGAAACGTTTTTTTTTTTCCTTAGCTCCAATCCAATGGAAAAGGTCATTTATTGAATAATCTTTAGGGAGAGTTGAAAATCAGTCAAGTACTGACTCAAGCTGAAAATATAAATTGCACTGTTGTTTCTTTCCATCCAGTAAGTTTCTAATGGTCTTCATTTTTTTTTTGGATTTAAATCCAAATCTTCAATTTTCAATTCTTCAATTTTCTTCTTCTTCTTCTTCTTTAGGTCTTCAATTTTCAATGGATTTCAATGTGGATTAAAAAAAAATGATTTATTACTCACTTAAGTGAGTAATAAATCGTTTTTTTTTTTTCGTTTTAAATTATATTTATTTAGAAGGTTTGACAATAATTAACCTTCAACCTGTGATGTCATTTGAAACCCCTTAATTCCGTGACCTGGGTCGCTTTTCTCTTCGCTCTACCATGCCCATAATTATTCATGAAAAAATCTGCGAAAATTCATGGTTTATCTTTGGAATATACTTTTCAAAAGGAAATAGTTGTTTATTTATTTTTCTTATTTTTTATATTTTTTTTCCATCAAATATTGAACAACTCGTGAAAAAAGTTCTCTTTTTTATTTTCAAAAAAATATAGCGTGGGTAAAAATTATGGGGAAATTATTTTCGATGGCAGTTTCTTAAAGAAAAAAGATTGTTCTTTACAGAAAAAAAAAAAATTATATTTATGTAAGAAATAATTATTAAATAAAATAAATGCTGAATAATTAATTTCTTTCCTCAAGTTCATTATTTAATTATAATTAAGTAATTATACGTTCGAGAAATTTCGGAATGAAATTTTGAGTCAGGAAAAAACGATCCACTTTCATGGGTTAAGGGTTAAGGTATAATAATAACGACCCTTTTAATAAATAATATTTATCACCCTCGGCGCGTTCGGAGATAACGAGGATGCGCACACTTACCCCGAATTAACAGTGGACTCTATCGATTCAATGAATCCTGAAATGGAACTCAAAATCGTGTAAACGTAACCTAACTCTCGATCAAAATAATTCTATTGTTTTCCGCGAAATAATTCGAGCAGGAAATACGAACTGAATTCTATCTTGAGCTTCTGATAGTTTATACTCGTCTCTTTTATTTATATCTTCCTTTAGTCTGGCGGCCTGGATGTTCTATTTTTAAGCCGAATTATAACGACCGAACGGTTTCCTGCCAGATAAAGAAAAAGCTTTGGGTCATGGGCACATGCTTTAGACACAGGGTGATTGGCCACAACTTTGACCTCGTGCTATTCGACAAATTTTGCAACTCTGGTTTTATTCTCTCATGTATCCGTAGTGTTTTATTGAAAATGTAATATAATTCTAAAAAAAAGCCATTTTGCCTTTTTTTTGGAGTACAATAAAACGTACATTTTGGCATTTTTTTTTGGAGTACAATAAAACGTACATTTTGGCATTTTTTGGAGTACAATAAAACGTAAATTTTGGCGTTTTTTTGGAGTGCAATAAAATAATTCAGCATATATTAACGTATGTATTATTTAAAAATTATAACTTCAATCAAAAATCTCGAAAAAAAGACTGAATTTTCGAAACAATTTTTTTAAACAAAAAAGAACTGCCAGTAGCGAACAAATTTCCCGTGAAATATCAAAAAGGTCGTAGAGATTTTTTATTCAATTAAATTTTTTAAACATTTATTTAAAAAAATATATTATTATCTATTTTTTATTATTTACTTCTTTATATACAAAAATAAATTATTATTTAAAAAAACACTAAGCAATCTATTCTTCATAAACAAATTATTCAAATTGAAATCGAAAAACTCGCGGGAATTTTTATAAAAAAAAAAACAAATCGTGAAGCTACCATAAAAAATGTTAAACAGAGTTGAAGCAACGCAATCATAAAAATTGGAAAAAAGTTTACAATTTTTCAGTGATACGAATGCTGGAAATTTACGTTTATCTTTGATTTCTAATTATTGAATACTTATTTACTGAATAAAAAAAAATAATCAATGTACAATCAGTCAATTATCTATTTTCAAACGCTAATATTAATAATTATCGATAGCTAAATGACAATTAATGATTATTTAAAAATTTCAAATTTACGTTATTCCTAAATATTGAATTATACGCCTTTTATTATTATTTGAATCGAAACGATCGTTACGGATGATCGTCTTTCGAGTATCTCGTCCACCAAGATCGGTATAACTTTTGATGTCTTCGAATACGTTTGGGCGTCACACCTCGAGTGAGGTTAAAGTTTCGTGCTCGCTCGTACGTGAACTTCGCGAGCCCTCGGCAGACCCGGTTATCGAGATTGGATATTTCAATTTCCGGGTGTACGGTAGAAGAAACTTGGATCGATCTCGCACCCCGTTGATCATTCCTGTATACGGCTTCATCGCTGTGTGGCTTTAACAGCCCTATTTCAGTCCCATAAAAAAATTTATATAAATATATCTCGCGTGAACCTCTATAGATATTTACCCGAGTAAATACGATACGTGTTTACATACCTATAACTTGAAAATATATAGTTCACGTAAACTAGTAAAATATACGAGAATGTCACCCTGCACGAGCTTTTCACAGTCAATCGAGTTCGATAAAATCCGAATGAAGCCTAGCCCCAATATATACACAAGCCTTTATCGCGTTCCACTCTAATTAGCTTTGTCGGATTATTTCTCGCTTCCCCACCAACACTATTGACCATCACCTGTCCTCGTAAAATTATCATTATCATTATTCTTAATAAATTATCTCTTCGCTAAACTTGCCGAATTCAAATTGTTGTCAAATTCAAACGGATTCGTAATTAAAATAGGGATATGAAATTTACTCCTTTCTAACTATCTTTTACTATTTTTTAAATTGCTTATTGAACTTTTACAATTTTACTATTTTTATTTTACACTATTTAAACTATTCAATAATGCAATGGAAAATTCGAAAATTTTTCATGTTTTATTATTCTAGCGAGAATTATTGTTCCTCAAAATTTCAATATTATTCGCGATTTCTTTTTATCGTCAAAAAATTCGAAATTTTTTTGGGGGAAGGACCGACAATTTCCACGTTTTTAAAAAACGGCCAAAAATTGTGAAAAAGAAGGTCGAACGTTTCTAAAAATTCGATAAAAAAGCCTGAGAATTTCTAACATTTTTGAAAAAGGGCAGAAAATTCGAGATACGTCCAAGAATGTATTAAAAAAAAAAGATTCTAAAAAAAAGACGGAACACATTTTGAAAATTTCTAAAAAAATCCTAAAATTTCTAAAATTTCTAAAAAAAAAAAAGAACGGCTGGAATTTTTAAACAATTTCTGAATATCTCACGCGAGAAACTCTAGGATTACGTCTTTCAAGGAATATATCGTATTGCAAGTCTCCCTATCTATACCGAATCGAAAATAAAAAATAAGTACTATCATTTCAGAGGAATGATCGAAAATTTGTTTGGGTTTGTTTTGGTCGTCCAATGTTCCAAACATCCAAAATTTGTTCAATAAAAAATAAGTACTATCATATCAGCGGAATGATCGAAAATTTGTTTGGGTTTGTTTGGGTCGTCCAATGTTCCAAATATCCAAAATTTGTTCAACGTCTGGTCCATTCGTTAAAGTGTGCAAAACAAAAAAAAGGCTTTAACCGTAAATTGAGTCTACGTTTGTATCTGTGCAACGTGATATGCAAACGGAAGTGCAATGAAGTCCATGAGAAGCCAGCCATGACAATATTGAAGAATCCGGGGAGCCACTTTTTTCTTTCCGTTCTTTAATGACTAAGAGCATTTTTAATCAATCACAAAATTCAGGACAAGTTGGAAAAGTTTTTAGTACGGTGACTGTCCCACGAAAGTGTGCCTCGAGCGGTGAGTTCACCGCTTTATGCCCAGACGCAAACTTGAAAGGAGAACATGGAAGTTTCGCGTTTCCTCGTACCATTTAATAATATATATATGTTTATATCGAGAAAGGTTGTACCGAACCTAATTTATCCGTGTCCTATTCTGGGATGATACCCGATATCAAATATCCGGTAAATCAGTCTAAACGGTGAACGCACACACACACTCAGGAAGCCGGAAGCGAATTTTCATTTGCGTTAAGGCACGTTAATATTTTTCATAATTTTTCAAAATATGAAATATCCAAAAAAGTTTAAGTAAAATACTTTATTAACATTAATTCATTAATAATGATAATTATTATTAATGAATATTAATCAAAATTAATTACCATTAAATTGTTTCATTAATATTTAATTTATTCATAAAATATATTATTAATAAGATTAATAATAATACAATAATTATTTTCTAATAGTATTTTCATATTAATTATCACTAAACGTCTTGATTATTATGAATAAATTTATTATTATTATTATTACATTTTTTATATTGATAATTCATTTATTATTACAATAATGATTTTTTTTATTTTCTATACATATTAATTCTTTATATCGCTGTTCGAAGGAACAAATTTACCATATGAAGAACCGAAATTACGATACGTTACTTTTGTCAATTAAAAAATACGTACCAGTGTAAATAATTTTCTCGAAAACCGAGAACGATGATCTTTTTGAGCTGGACGAGAAGCGGACACGAGACGAGTGAAACAAAAATCAATCGACTGCGGATACGTAGTTGGCCGTAGAGACCTGTCTCGTACCCTCTGATCGTAGTCGTATCATTGTGACGTCACGCTATTCTATTTCCAGATACGCCAACGCATTTGCACAATTCTAGAAATAGTATTTCAATTTTATATATATATTTAGATATATATGTGTGTGTGTGTCTTATGTTAGGGGAACAGGTGGAAAACGCGAAGTATGAGGCCTTGTCTATATACAGGGTGCCCCAGAACGAGTCGTCTAAACGAAAAAGTGAAAGAGGTGGACACATTGCCTCTTGGAAAATAGATACATGATATGAAATGTTTTCCATCGTTGGAATATGCAAATATACCCCAAAATAATGCCAAAACTTCAAGTACAATAATAAAAATTTGTAAATTCATACAAATAAATTATTAAAATCCAAATATAAAAAAGTAAAATTTCATAAAATACTGAAAATAATGATGATTTATAAACTACTAACGATAGTTTAGCCTTGAACCCACTTTCAACGAAGCACTGTATCTAATTGAAAAAATCAATGTTCGAAAATCGTAAAATATCAGAAATAAAGGACTTTAATTAGCGGATTTTTTATTTCTGAAAATAAATTGTGAATTTTGGGTAAACATTTTTTTCGTGCTTCAACAAATTCGTCACTTTTGAAAAAAAGTGTCGATTGAACATTTAAGATTTCGACTGCTATCAGATTATTATTATTTTTTTTTTTTGACTAGATGGAAAATTTCGAAAAATTCGTAATCATAATTCAATGATTGCTGATCTAAAAATTGAAGGCCCAGTTGATGGTAATTAATTTTATTGAAACGACCTCGGGAATGATCACTTTTAAAAATCAGGTCGAGTTATTCATCACCCTGTATACCCATATTCTTGTACGTGTTTCGAAAAGCAGTTTGTAGATATTCGTGGCCACGTGTCTGTACAGAGTTTCGAATGAATCGGAACGAGGCGCTGCACGGGGTTGGTGGTCAATGAAAATGTTCCACATTTGAATGTCCACGCTATAATACCACGTGGAAACCGATGATCCATATAGATAGGTAGCTTACACGGAGTTCTCGTATTATTTTATCGTTCGTATCCGCGATCAAAATCCCCCGAGGGTTTCTGCATTATTTTATTTCACCTACTTGTAACTTTTACGTTCCGGGTATTGAAATTTTAATGAACCCTCTATCAATTCATCATCCGCGAACTCTTATTAAACCCTTTTTTTTTTTTTGTGACTTTCGCGGATTCGTTTCACGTGTATGTAATACTTTGCGCAGTAACCGTGTATATACGCGTATTATTATTTATTCATTCTGTTTCAGAGTGCGCGTCGAGTACTACGTGAATGAGAACACTTTCAAGGAACGCCTTCAGCTCTATTTCATCAAGAACCAGCGTTCGAGTGAGTTAATTACCGACCTAACAATCTTGACTTCGACTCGACTCAACTCTCTCTCTCTTTTCTTTACTTGTTATTAACTGTGCTAATCATTTTTATAATTATGTTTATTTCATTCCATATTTTTGATTGATATAGTGATTATCGTATGGTCTTTTTACCTATAGTTAGTGAATGGACGTTGACTGCTGGTGAAGTTATTGTTATTATTATTATTATTACGATAATAGTTATTTTCGATATTATTATGATAATAATAAGTTCGTTATTATTATTATTATCATGATAATTATTTTCGATATTATAATAATAATAATAAGTTCGTTATTATTATTATTATGATAATTATTTTCATTTGTATTACTTAATTTTTATTTTTCCGTATTATTATTTTTATTAGACATTGTTTTAGTGCTTAGATTTTCTTGTTAATTCAAATTCTGACTCCCCAATTTAAGATTAACTTTTAGCTCGATCACTAATAACTCAAAATTCAATGTATTTAAAAAAACATGCTGAAAATGAAGTGTATTTTCAATAGTGCTGATCATATCACGAGGAAGTTTTTTTTTTCTGTAATTTTTAATACTTTTTTCTTAAAAATATAATAAAATATTGAAAAATTAGTGGAGATTATTAACAATTGTTTTAAACAGCCGGTACTATGTTAAGGTACTAAGAAAATAGTGTTTTTTTCTTAACCACAATAAACAACACGTCCTAACACAATAAACAACAGAATCGAGCATTGCGTACTCGAAAAGTAGTCTTTTGACGTCATTTACCGTATTGCCGATAGGATATTGCGATAGAACAAAGGTAGGATAAACAGGTGCGATTTAACCTCCGATCCGTGCCCTCGAGGGGTGTGTCGTAGCGAGGTTTCGGGGCGAATCGAGCTGGAAGTAACCATTGCAATCGACAAGGTTTCCTTTGTGGCGCACCGTTCTCTCTCAGCTATTGTTCGACTTGTTTGCGAGTGAATCGAAACCACACAAATTTTTGTATTTCATATCTAACGGAGACTTTGACAGCGGTTATATTTTTATTTTTCTGTCTCTCTCCCTCTTTCCCTCTCCCTTTTTTATTATTTATTATTTTATAAGGATTATTGTTATTTTTTTTGTTTTTGTATTATTATTTTTTTTTTTACTGCACATCCGGTGACTTTTATAGTTAATTTTGTTTGGGTTTGTATGTATTTTTTTATTTGCTCGAATATTTTTACTAGGGCATATTAATCATGGCAATCAATAACTATTTTTTCCTTGGTCATTAGCATTCGCCAAATTTCCATTTTCTTACTTTTTTTTTATTGATTTTCGTTTTTTCCATTTAAACTTGTTTATTACCTCTCGAATATACAGGTTTATGGGAAATTGGAATTATCTGTAAAAAGGGATCACCCTAGAGATCTCTTTAAACAATAAAATTCCATCACATGATGATTAAAAATAAATAGTTATTAATTATTATGGTTTTTCGATTTTTTCATAATTTTTAAGCTCGTCGCGTAAAGCAAATAATTGAATAAAAAATACTCCACTCAGGATATTTAATTGATTATTTTCTGAAAGCTGATGAATAAATAATTTTTTTTTTAATGATTATCGGAAAGTAAAATATTCCCAAAAATAAAAAGTCTTAAACGACAGATTTTTTATTTCTTAGAATGGACTATTTATTTATTTATTTCTTTTTTTGTTTTTATTTTTACTGTGTTAAAATTATTTATTTTTTGTGACAACCCTAAAAATTAGTAAAAATCTTAAAACCATTATAATTATTTCAATAATTATTTCATTTTAACCGTTAGTTTATGGGGCTTAATATTTTTTAAATTACGTGTAAAATGATCCCTTCCAAGAAATATTTCAAGCTTTATATAGTTATATATAAATAAATGTAAATATTTGTTTAGGTTTACCCGAATTTTGTTTCAGGTTTAAGGATACGAGTTGCCAATCTCTTCTTCAAGCTGCTAACATGTTTCCTCTACATATTCAGGGTTATCACGGACACTGTTCCTACTCAGGCCTCGTGGTGAGTAATTTGAAGTAGTATTTAGTAAAAAAAAAGAAAAGCTCGCAATTAAAAAAAGAAAAAAAAACGAAGCAGAAATACAATTGAAGACAATTGTTCTAGCGGTTTTTACAAGCAAATAATTTACGATTTCGATTTACGATTTATTGAATATTTCAATTTTGAAATATTCAATCATTATTTTATCTTGAATCATTATCTAATTATTTATATCAGTATTTTGCAATTGCATAATTAATTAAAAAAATTAAGAATCAATAATCCTCAATTTAATTAAATAATTATTTAATTATTTCTAACATTTTTAAAAATGAATAATTAATTTTTAAAATTAAGAATTAGCAATCCCCAATTTAATTAAATCATTATTTAATTATTGGTATCATTTTTTTTCCAAATGAATAATTAATTTAAAAAGTTTAAATTAAATTTAAACTCTTAAAAAAGTTTAAATTAAAAAAGTTTAAATAAAAAAAGTTTAAATTAAAAAAGTTTAAATTAAAAAAAAATTAAAAAAGTTTAAATTAAATTTATCCTCAATATTAAATTAATTATTCCAAATGAATAATTAATTTAATATTGAGGATAATCGATCCTCAATTTAATTAAATCATTATTTAATTATTTATATCAGTATTTTCCAAATGAATAATTAATATAAAAAATTAACAATAATAATACGTAAGAAAAAAAAATTAATCTTATCGTTTGTTATAACTTATATACTTTTATCATTTCGTTTTATCCGTATTATTCAAGCTACGGTTGTCAGCCGGGAAACAAATCAGAGATCTTAGCATCACAGAGCCTAACGGAGGAGGAATTTCGGGAGAATTCGACGATCAACTGGGACGCTATATTATGGGTGAGGAGACCGCTGGAATTGTGGGTCGTCCAGGTGATACTGGCGATGGTATCGCTGACGGAAGCTCTTTTGCTCGCCTATCTCGGTTACAAGGTACGTTCCTTATCGTTACGGTGCCATTTTTCCGTTGTTATTACATTTACGAGTTTAGATATATGCTCGTAGAAGAAAATTAAAAAAAAAAAGAACTAGGAAGCACTCGTGCGTCTCTACTTTCTATTATATTATTTTCCCTCTCTCTTCGCACATTATCGAATAACGAAATGACGAATTTCTCGTTTTCACTTATCTCGCTTGATAAAAAAAAAAAAAAAAAAAAAAAAAAAAAATTTTTGTTCAATCTCGGTATAATTGATAATTCATTGGGAATGAATATGCACAGCGGATAAATGATAACGCTTGATCCTCAGTTGATGTTAACCCTCAACCCGGAAATATAGGTCGTTTTTTTTATGGCTCAAAATTTAATTCCCATATTTCTCGAACGTTTTATTATTCAATTATAATTAAATAATGAATAATAATTGATAATACTTCAATATTAGTTATTTGTTAATTAAGTAATAATTTATATTGTTTTATTATTATTTCCTACAGGAATATAATATTGTTTTTTGTAAAAAATAATTTTTTTTATTTAAGAAACTGCGATTTAAAAAAAATTCCATAATTTTTACCTACGCTATGTTTAAGAAGAAAAATGTTTTTTTTTTTTCTCGACTTTTAGTAACGTATCATTACTAATTATTGCAGGAAACGAAAAAAATTATTTACTTGTATAAATATTATGTTTAAAGTTTTATTATTTATAAAAGGTCGACGAAAGTATCGAATGCAGTAAAGACGAAAAGGCTTGCATTTATTATTTCATTTCAACCAGCGTTAATGCATATTTACACTTTAGTCGAAAAATTATTCTGCTTAAAGAAAAATAATATATATATATATATCAGAATTCAAAAAAACCTCGAACGTAGTCTTTATCAATTATTCGCAGACACGACTGTGAAGATGAAGAGCAAAAGGGGCTAATAAAGCTTGTATTAAAAATACATGCTCCGAAATAACTAAATAATTACATGAGATTGGCGGGGTGGAAGAACTCTTTTTTTATTATTCAGGCATCGAGCTGGTACTGAAAAATAAACTGGAAAGAAAGGTTCGATCCACACGACATTTTTGGTTGAAAGTCTCGTTTTGCAAAAGATCTTTCGTCACATATTTTGTAACTTTAAACGAAAGAACAAATTAACAAAGAATTAAATAATTGAACAAAGCTACATTCGATCTTGTTTTTTTGGTAATTATACAGAAGTGGAGAAGCTCGCCAATTTTTGAGGAAAAATTTTTTAAATTTCGATAGTTTTCCGTAAGTCACGGACTAATAAATTTGAGTCGGAGGACACTGATTTTTTTTATTATTTCTGGGTCCATGGGGTTTTGAATTTTGAGGAAACGCCAAAATAGAAAATTTTTCATGCATTTTGGCGCCTAAATTATTAACCAAGAGCGGTGATATTTATAAAATAAATATTTTGGAATGTAACACTGATGTAAAATCGCAAGTACCATTCCCCACTCTTTTATTAAACTAAAAATAACAATATTTAAATTAATAAAAAATAATACCTACACCCCCTTAAAATAATACCCCCTTAAAATAGAGAAATAATATCCATCCACCAAAGCAAACACACACACATACACTATCAGAGGTGACAAAAAAAAATGGTTCTTTACTTTTATTTCCATCAATAAACAAATAAACGCTGGAGAAAAAAATAAATAAAATCCTAATTTAATTTTTCGAGCTGTTTTTTTATGCGAAATTCGAAACGGTGACATAAATTTGTTTACTCAAAATATATTGACGCTAGATCTGATCGAATAACACCAAAAGTCTTTTGCCATTCCCGAGATTAATCTCGTTTTTGAAGAACACACGAATATACGATCAAAGTACTGCAGAGCACTGCTGGACAATTTTTCTTGAAATTTGTGTTTACCTGGATGGCAGCAAGAGCCTCCGCACTATATATTCACATTATTGGTTCTCGGAGGGAGAAAAAAGATGAATTGAGCAGATAGGAAAGAAGTAGCTACTCTCTGGATCTTGAAGTATATATACATGTACATCATGAGTAAACAACATAAAAGAAAGTCCTCAGAAAGCTTCTGCGTTAATCCCAGAAACTACTGAACTGATTTCGTTTTCAATTACCATCAATGAATAGTCGAATTTTCGAGGACGCTTCTTTTTAATCAATCTCAATCATCAATTAATCGAAAATCACTAATTAAGTCCAAACAGGGAATGTTTTAATTTGTATGAATTATTTCAATTTAATTCAGTTGAATAATTAATCGTTTGAGTTAATTAATCGTTTGAGTTAATTCATCGTTTGAGTTAATTAATCGTTTGAGTTAATTCATCGTTTGAGTTAATTCATCGTTTGAGTTAATTCATCGTTTGAGTTAATTAATTGTCCAATTTAATCAATCATTTGAGTTAATTAATTGTCCGAGTTAATTAATCATTCGAGTTTGTTTGGGTTAATTAATCGTTTGAATTAATCATGTTTTTTTATTAATAAACAACAATTGAGGACTGAATCATTGATTATTAATTTAGTTTAATGATCAACAATTGAGTTCATTGTCTCGTTCTCAAAGCCAATAAAGCCTTTGAAAAAAAAAAAATACTTCCGAGATCCTCTTTGAGAAAACCCTATTGGCCGATAACCAAACCTTTCTTGAAACTTCTCAATAGGAAACTGCTGGTGTCGGGGGTAGTTAAAGCGGTATCACGATCACGTTTGAGTACGTGCCAGTTTGAGTGCCTCCCTACTCATTTAAGCTCGCGATTTTTTAACGTTTTGACGTCGTAACGGGTGATCCAGGTGAACCACTGAAAAGATTTGAAAACTCTCGAGATTTCATATATATAAGGAGGTTTTATGTAAAAGCGACGACGACGAGATTTTCCCGAGGAACGAGAAGAAAAAAACACGGAAGATTGAAGTTATGGTTGTAGGAAAAAAGAGAAGGTTAGACGACGTAGAACCCACAGCAAGTTATAGTGCTCGTTCGAGCTCGAGGTTACGTTTCTATGGCACTTCAGGAGGAAACAGCCGAGCACGAAGACCAAGGAGAGAGAGAGAGAGAGAGAGAGAGAGAGAGAGAGAGAGGGAGAAAGAGCGGAGGTTGATTAATTGACGCGGTTGATTATGCCCTAGATGACGATGGAACAATTATATAAAAACTAATTATAAAATCAAAATAATAAAATAAACATTTTTAAGCAGAGAAACTAAAAAATAAAACTATACAAACTCAAAATCAATATGAGCAGAAAATTAAACCAAAAAGGATATAAACAAACGAAAATATAATCCAAAAAAGAATGCAAACCCAAAAAATAAGTAAATATAAAAAATATAAAGCAAAAAAGTATATAAACTAAAAAAGAATAAAGACTAGAAAATTGAAGATATTAAGAGAGAATATAAGAGATAATGATGACGACGATGATGATGATAAATTTTATTATGCCCCAGTTAAAAAAATTTCGAGGAATTTGGGAAAAACAAAATTATTACAATATCAAATACAATATAAAAACTATACAAAATAATAACTGAATTATAATATAATTTAGTTATTATTAGTTATAACCCAAACAAACCCAAACGAAAAGTACAAAAAAAAACCACAATAAAACAAAAAAACGAAGAATTAACCGAAATTACAATAATGTTCAAAGATAATGGTCGTACCACTCACTCAAGCTGACGGTGGCAAAACAGCTGGAAACCCCTTAAAAATAAATTAAAAAATAAACTTAAAATAAATTTGAAAAAAAAAAGACTTAAAATAAATTTGAAAAATAAACATAAAATAAATTTGAAAAATAAACTTAAAATAAATTTGAAAAATAAACATAAAATAAAAATAAACTAAAAAAATAAAGAAGAGAGTGAGAACAATGCAGGTACATGAAAGACAAGACAAAAAGCTGTCGCAAGAGCCAGGACGAGAGAATGGAAAATGAGAAAAGTGGATGGGAGGAAAGAAAAGAAAAAAAAAAGGGAAGATTTGCAGCACCTGCGGGACAGGCTTGCTGTTTTTTCTATTCCCTGTTCGTATCTTGTTCTCCTCTCGTAACAATGTTTTTCTTAACCTCCGTTATGTTTGACTCTGCGGATGATATGTGTTTGCACGCGTCAGACATTGCGCTACCATCGCGAATTTCCATAATCTCATCATCACACTTTCGTCCCCAAGAAGCACTTCAAACACGGATTCAACACGATTTTTCTTATCGACCTACTTTTTTATCCGTTGAAACAACACATTGATACACGAACATTTTATAAATTCCATTATCCGTTAATAAAAATGACTGTTTCGTTCGTAACGTCAATTCGGATTGATATCCATTTCATAATCTCTACGGAATTTCGATTACAGCTGGATTACAAGTGATACCCAAAGGCGATTAAACGTGAAAAAAAGACAAAGAAAAAAAACATTATTCATCATGAGCTCTACACCCAAACAAACCCAAACACTGTGGGAATTGTCATTCGTAAATTTTTCCAGTAAAGTAGTTCATTTAAAACAACAGTAAATTAAGTTTTTTTTTGCAAAAATGATAATTACAAAATTTGTAAATATTGAAAAATATGTAAAAAAAAATTGAAAAATCTTCTAAAAATGAGAATTGCGAACTGCAATTTTTAAAAACGATTTACGTATCTGAATAAATTGATTCTCGGAGTGTCCATTATTGAGATTTCATCACGCCCCTATATCAATGAAATTTAATTTACAATTAAAATCGTTGTTTCATTCGCAGCCCTTTCACAATAATACTCCTTAAAAATCAATTTTACTTTAATTTTCAATGTTGAAAAAATGCAAAGTTATTTCAAGTCATGTATTTTAAGATTTATCGATGCAAAATATTTTTTTATATCGAATTATATATTTATCCAATTATACGTAGACTTCAATCGCTGTATAAATCACAAAAAATTATTTACGAGAAATACAGGAAAAAATGTACCGGTAATCCATGCTGCAAAATTTTCTCGAGCAAAGAATAATCTCTTGAATATACACGAATGTAAAAAATCGACGTGTATATAGTGCTTGAGTGGACTAAAGGGCCAAAGGACGAGAAATATTCCTTGATACAACAAATTTCTTCGTCAGTCTAAAAAACTTTTTTTATATATTTTTTTTCTTAATTTATATACATATATATATATATATATGAGAGGATACCGACGAATGTAAAAACTCGCAATAAAACGGTGAGGAACCTCGAGCACATCCGAGCTGAAACCTTTCCGCTCGAAAGATTTCGACAGAGTTTTACAACGAGTGAAAAGTGTTCCGTGACAATCGTTTATATCGAGGATATAAAGCCACTCCTTTTGTTATTTTATGTTCCCTTTACGCGCTTGTTTTTCTCGTATTTTCGAAGCCCTTTCTTTTATTACTGAAATTCACATGCCAGGACGAAAAATTGAGGTAGAAGAATCGAAAAGAAAATTCCTTTAAATTCGGCACCCACTTCTTTTCGGCCTACTGAATCGCAAAACTGCTAACGCGTCAGCAAATGAAACGAATACGAAAAGAAAATATAATATAAAAATGTTGAGGTACTCGCTAACGTTTGAATGAAATTCTTGATGACGAGACGTTTTTTCCCTAAAAAGGGTTTTTCGTCTGGAAATTTATTTTGGACTTTGGTTTTGGATTTCAAATTGATGATTTTTCAAACTTTTTTACAAAGGATAATTTACATGATGTATTGTGTAGATTATTATTTTTTTTGTTTCTAAAAAATAATCTCGAAAATGTTTTTGTAAAAAACAGTAATTTCGAAAAATTTCAATTTCGAAAAATTCGAAATTAGATATAGAAATTTCGAAAAATTTCGTTTTCTAAAAATTCATAATTCTATATAGAAATTGCATTTTCTAAAAAATAATCTACATGACAAATTGAAAATCGTCATAACCTCTAAAATTTTCGAAATCAATTATTTTATCGGCTGTAAAGTTTTGAATATAAAACTGAGTATCGACCTTTGTAGAATTAATAAACGAATATGTCGATGCTTTTATTTTCTAATCAAATTCTTTAATTCTCGAGAAAATGATAAAGGAAATTTTTAAAATTCACTTATCTCTCTCGTACTCACCTGTCACGTGGTACATTGTTTACGTAGCTTTAGAAACAATGCAAAATTTTCTAGACGCACGGAATAACAAATATAAAAAATTTCAATCGTAATTATTTTAAAAAATGCCTAAATATATCAAAAACCTTAAGGTTTTTCAACTCTTTAATATTTCAATTATAATTATTTTAAAAAATGCCTAAAATACCAAAAGTTGAAAAACCTTAAGGTTTTTTATCGCCCTAATTATTTATGGGATTTGTACCCATATAGCTACACCGACAAAGGCTACACGGGTATTTGTCGCGATCGCGATTGCGATATGATGTCTTCGCTTCTGTGCCATGAAATGTTCTGCTAAACGATATCGAAGGGTGAACAATAGATAAGAGTGAATGGGTGAACGACATTTTTTCCCCTGACTAAGAGAATCCAATGTTTTCGATGACACAAAAAAACGTTTTACCGTGGCAACGTTGCTCGAGCTTTTTTGTCATAAAACTTCCATCCCCCCTTCCCCTGTTCGATAAGAGATTTCTGATAGCACATCCAGAGAGAAATTTTTATTTATTACGCACTCGGAGGCACTGATCCAAATAAAAGTGAAATTAAAAATGACGACTGTGATTACAAAACCCAAACTTTTTCGAAAAGTAACAAAATTAATATTATTATTTTTATTAATCATTAAAAAATGAATAAAATATATATATTTTTTTTTTCAATAAATTGAAAATAAAAATATACTTAATTAGTATTGACATAGCTGGCTTATTTTCAATATACCCTACGTTGTATATAATTTCATAAATACTAATAAATATTAAAATTATGAAACAAAACATTATTTGGAGAAAAAACGAAATTCTTTGTCGCGATAAATCAAATTTGAACAAAAATTGAACGTCAGATGTAATCCGAGTGATCCTGGGAATTACTTTTATGTTTTTCTTCATTATTTCTTTATTGTTTATTTGTACTTAAAAATTTTTTTTTTATTGTTATTTTATTGTTTTTTTAATGTTTTTAATTGATTATTCGTATTCTTTTATCACTCCGCAGACGCTTCGTATACAATGCTTTTATCATGTGATTGTTTAACGTGTAAATCACGCGCTTAACGTTATTAAGTATGTCACTGGGTATGTTGAGCTGTCCTCCTAATGTCCGCAGGGAAACATCTGGCAGCAGCTGTTATCATTCCACTTCATCCTGGAATTGGTGAACACGATACCATTCACGATTACGGTGAGTATGGATTTTTGTTTTTGTAAGGAAAAGTACATCTAAAAATCGACAAACAAAAATCTTTGAAAACCAGAAATAATTTTATGGCGAATGTTGTTACCAAATTTTTTTTTCTTTCTGTAACATAACCTCTTTCAAAAACACCTGGCTCATCAGAAAAATCGAATTATTTCAAGTTTAGACAAAGGTGACCAAGTTATTTTGGTTTTTATCACGTTTCGAATGATAGACAAGCCAATTAATGAAAATTTAACGAGGAACGTAGTCGCCACGAGCTATTCCATGACCCCATATCCTAATGAATTGATAATTAGGTACGCCTCGGGAAAACCGGAAGCCTTCGAAGTCCAAACTATTTGAATAATTAAAGACTAGTCGGTCGTTGCTGAAATTGCTACAAAATTGTTATTCGTACAAGTTTATCAAAGACTGAAGACCAAAAGAATTTCAATTTTTGATATAAAAAGTCAGGATTAATTGACACGTTAAATCTCTTATCTAAACATTAATGAGGAAGATAATGATGGAGATATTTCATATATTCGTTAAACGTTTGCCAATTATTCCACGTAATCGTACCTTTGATCGAAATCCTTCCGAGGACGACGATCCTCACATTTCTGTTATCACAAATTGGCCTACATCGACGTCCATTCCCGTTAATAATCATATTACGAATTTGCATCCAGAAAAGACCGTTACGTACGCAATTTTATTTAAGTAAATAAAATTCAGGGAAGTCTTATGCAAGCTTTATCAAAGGCTTAACATTTTAGTAATCATTTAATAATAGTCAAAGAATTAAAAAATTAGAAAAATTGTATAAATTTATTGTGTATTTTCAACAAAATAATGATAAATAATTATTTTTGAATAAATTAACAATACTTAGTTCCTTATAATTCCATTTTTTAAAAGATATTTTTTAATAATTATTTTGAATATTGATTTGTGTCATCATAAATATATTTGTTGTGATAAAAGCTCCAAGTACTTCATAAATAATATGAAAAACTTTTAAAAAACCATTCTGGTGATCTTTCGAACGCTGCAGCTGCATATTTGATGCGTGCTGGCACCCAGTTGCATGTTTGAAATTTTAATGCCACTCTAGTTCTCTTATTTCGAAACAGAATATTATTTACGTGTCGAGCTAGTAAAAGCAATTATATCATTGTGAAATTATAATTTGATTACACTATAATTAATTAAAGTTTAAATGAAATTGTAATAGAATTATGTATGATTAAAATTATAATTATGTTAAAATTAGAATAAAATTAGAATTTAATTTATACAACTGCTGGATTATTCAGTAGAAATTTTGAAAATAATTATTATATTATTGTTACATCTAGAATTATCATTACTCAATTTTTTTTAGGTTTTTCACCAATTTTTAATATCTACAAATATCTTTGATTAATATTCGCCAAATTTCCGAAACTTTTTGACATTTTGCAAATATCGATAAAGCAATATCTTGAAACAAAATATGAACGATCATTCGAATGGCGTATATTTGTTTCAGCTGCTGTATCCACCGATGCGAAATCTCTTCATACCAGTATTTCTAAACTGCTGGCTGGCGAAACACTCTCTGGAGAATATGTTCGTAAGTAAAAATGTTTTTTTTTTTTTTTTTTGGTACGAACATCTTCATTAGTTCACCACTAGAAAATTTAATTCGGGGGAGACTGAAAAAAATTTTTTTTTATTATTTCTATATGTTATGGGGTTTTAAAATTCGAGGAAACGACAAAATAAGGATTGTTTAATGAATTTTGGCACCTTAATTGTTGATAAAAAAAGAAATGGTGATATTTATAAAATAAGCATTTCGGATTGTAATACTTATGTAAAATTTCAAGAACCTTTCCCCCTCTCTTATTAAATAAAAAATTAAAAATTCAAATTAAATAACAAAATAATATCCATTTACCCATCAATGCACACACGAACACTCAATATTTGAGGTGACAAAAAATATAGTTTTTCAATATTACATATCTTTATTTAAATATGACGATGTCACACTGATGCATAATTATCAAAATATTTCGTGACGACAGACAAATAGCCAAATAACTCATATTCAATCGTAATTATTTATAAAAATTGTCAAGTAACGATTCTCTCGTTTCTTTTATTTTCAAATACGAAAGAACGATCTGCACAGAGCGATGCAAAAGTCGCAATCAGCTCTGAGTCAGCAACTGATGATCCTGAGCGTCACGTTACTGTGCCTTGTCTTTACCAGGTAAGACAATTTTCCAATTACATCCAGAATGCGTTCGAGCAGCATGAGCTTGGAAAACACGAGAATACCTGCCAAATGACAAAAGTTTGAGGAATCTTCGATGGTCCGTCGTAGCTTTGAATTTCCCAGGAGTAAAATGACGAGGATTCGATGCACGTGTACAGTTTCGTATCTCGTGGGTACACTACCACGAATAACGCGTATTTTACTGCAACAACTTTGAAAACTCGAGACGGTTATTCCGCGAAGTCAATTATGCTGTTGCAAAAATGAACGGTTTTTAAAACTTTCATCATACAACGAACATTGACATTGACCTTTGACTAATTTGTTGATGATGAAAAAGTGACAAAAAAGTAATGTTAATTACTTATCATTGATAAACGTAAAATGTTTAAACATTTTTCTTTCGTATTTTTTTATCGATGTTAGGATCCAGCAGAAATGCAGAAATTGATCATCGAGCATTTGGCCAATCAAGTTCGAAATTTAGCTAGGATCCATAGTGATTTTCTACATGGGACGTATTGGCTCTCCATTGGTTTTCATATCGATACCGGAAATAAAAAATAACAAAAAATACAAATTACTGAATAAAAATATTCCGATAGTATTGTTCGTCTCGATATTCATTTGTCCAAAGTTCGAACGCTACAATCTTTTATTTATCGTCACATGTAGGTCACTTGATTAAAAAAATATTCCTACTTTTCACTTAAATAAAACCTTCGTATTTTTTAAATATTCTTATTACACATAAATGATTATCTATCTGTTAAAGTTTAATTAAATCCAGGAAACATTCGAAAAATTATTAATAAAAATGTTGAAAATTGGACGGACATTTTTTATATTGCAAAACATTTTTTATATTGCAATAATATAACGACTCGGACGTTTGGAAAGTCGATGAAACGATGATTTTTTTTCCATCTCACAGAAATTTAACATAAACAAAAGCTTGTGAAAATAAATCGAAACCTAAGACTAAAGTTGGTATCGTACTGTTCATCAACACTTCCTGATGAACCCTCGTCTCATACTCCGTTTACTTAAAGTTTTCTGTAGACAGAAATTGTTACTGCCTCAATAGTACCTATATTTTGCAATATTTCGTTGGGTGTTGGGAAAGTGACCCTGCAAAGCAGAGGGCTCCAGGAGAAGGGGTGGGGGATGGTCTTTCAAAGTATAGAACGTCTCACCCTGAAGGGATGTAACTCTTGTGGAACGAAAGCTAGGATTTCGTACAGGTATGTGCCAGTTTCTCGTGAACAAATACAACTTCCCACTTGGGATGGCTCTGGTAAATCGTATGGCAACACACACATACACAAATATACCAAGGGAGTCACTAAAACACACATAACGAACTTACGTTAGCCTATGTTTCATAGCTATGAGCCTGGAGCTTCGAAGCTTCGTCGTTGAAACGGACCAGCTCGAGTTGACTGTTTTGCTTGAACCCAGCTTGAACCAGACCTTCAACTAGTCAGTGTTTGTGTATAACCGGGTGTTTCTGTATGCGTGGAATGTCCACACGCAAGCTTTAGAACACCAGTCGTTATTGCTACGACTTTACGATTAATAATTTATACAACGACCAATAAAAATAACCAGGCTACAATTGTACCAATTTTTATTCGATAGGATCGTCGATTGTTTAAAATTTTCGGATGCACGTAAAAACCACGATGAAAAAATATTTTCTCGTTTTCCAAAACTCATTCGCAACTGTTAATGGAAAAACCTTCGAACTGTTCCGATTAACAGTTCCCATTTTGATCAAGGTAGGATCACATTGGGGTCGTTTTACCAGATGAATTTTCGGACCAGCATTGCGACCGAACTATTCATCCAAATAATTTTGAAAAATTACTGAACATGCTTCACACATTGTAGATAACGAACGATAAATTTATTTATAAAAAAATGAATGACGAAACATTTTTCAAAAATCATGTATACAGAAAGAGGAAAAAAAAACGGATTTTTTTTCATTCGAAACATCGTAACTCCGCAAATTTTGAATACATTTACCGAAAATTTGCACGTAATACTCCTTAGATATAGTCCTTTCCAGAAAAAAAAATGGCAGCTCAATGTACGTTCGATAAAAAAAAATATGTATTCCGACACGTGAAGGGAGTCGATTTTAGAGAATAATGGATACTACAAATTCCAGACAAACGATGACTCAATTTCCATTTAAAGTCAGTAACATTGTTTATTTGGGCCCAATATTTATTAATCGATTTTATTCCACGGTGACCTTGAAGTGTCAAATAACAAATGAAAAACAAGCTTTTAATTAATGTACCAAAAAGTAAACGGTAATTTATTTAACTCAGTCACCTACTTTGTTTAATGTAAAATATCGTCGAAACCTTGCGACAAACAAGCATGCTCTGTTTTTTGGCATTTGTGTTGCCATTTTTTCGTGAGTCTTTCGAAAGCAAAGTTTAGGCCAGGCGATCAAACGCTGATTATACGGGTCAACAATCTTCGACATTTCCGTCGAAGCAAACATAGCTAGTGCTCTTACGACACGATCTTCAATGTTGATCCAATATTTGTTCGCAAAATATATATACATGCACATGGATATCTAAATAGTGGTGTACGTCGGTGCGGTCATCCAACATCGATCGTGGTCGCTGTCTGGATACTGCCGCACCCAGTTCGTATCAACAAAATTCGTATCCAGTTATACAGCGTGTCAGGACGATCAACATTGAAAATGATAAAACACGGATGTGACATTGATATATAATATTGGGTGTAGTAAAAAGAAATCCATGATTCTTCCAACAGATAGCTTTAGTTATCTGTATCTGGTGTTGTACAAGTCCGATCGTGTTATTTTGACAATTTTGCGATTGGTCTTCTCAGTTTTTGATATTCCTTGACGCTAGAAAATAATGGATTTCTTTTTACTACACTATGATGTTTCGTCACAAACTTCGTCCCCGTCGATTGCAGTGTTTTCGTTGAAATGCTTACCTAACTTTTTAGGGATTGTCTCTTTCAAACCCTAAAATACGTCATTCCAAATTTATCACCGATAAATTGACGACTGTTTTAATTAGTTTTTGCTTTTAAAAAACGCCAGGATTTTCATCCCTTAAGGATTTATTTTCCTGAAGCGTTGAAACGTTTGCAGGCTTCATTTTCGACCAAATTTTTAATCGAAATACTAAATAAAACTAATAAATACTGAAAACGAAGAATGTATTATTAAGATACGTAGATAATTATTTAAATATTTATTATTGAAATAATTAGTGAAGAGTTTCAAAGTAATTAATGAATTATTATACTAATTTTATTTATTCTTATAAATTCTTATTCAATTCCTATTGTTCTTAATTCAATTATAATTTTAATAAATTCTGTAAAGAATTATTTTTTCCCTAATTTGAAAGTATTTTGGCGATTATTTTTATATAAATTCAGCAATATCTTAAACAAACAAGTCTCATTATTTTCATATAATATTCCGACCTTTGTAACGAGCGGATAAATTGTTTTTTTTTTTTTTTATGTTACGAGGTGCTCTTTTAATTATATTTACACTTTGTGGGTGAGCCTTCCATCCGAATGTAAAAAAATGTTTGCGCGTGTGTATGTGTGTGTGTGTGTGTGTGTGTTTATATATAATTCACATTCGCGATTGCCGCTTCGAACTGACGCAAAGTACCCCCCTGCGACGATTCAAAGAGGCTCCGCATTAACGTTGAAGTGCAAAGCGTTGTATATAAGCATAGCCTTCATCATCGTTGGTCAGCACCATGGGTGCTATTTCCGAATAACACCATGACAGCCTACATTGGAATTTTCACGTTGTCTCACGAGTGCGTACTCGTAAAATTTCTGTGCCCTTTTCTACTTCACAACTCTTTTTTCATTTCCGAAATTAATTACTTTCGGCACGATAAACAAAAAAAATGTACTATTTTTTTTTCACACATTCACCTGTAATGTCAATATTTACATGCAAAAAATTGATGGACTATTTATTGACAACATATTTTTGAAACATAAATTTTTTAATACAGATTTTTAACACTATTAAATTTTACGACCCAATTATATATAATAATTTCTCATAATTTGAAAAATACTTGACATTTTATATATTTTTGATAAATAACGTACAGAATTCTCATGGTATATAAATTAACAATATTCATAATTGCGAAAAGTATGGAATATGTTGATTGAAAAAGTGTTCGAAAAAAAATATAAGGTATGTAAAATAAGGACACATTTATGCATATATTATTCGTAATAAGTACTATTTTTAATGATAACAGATGACTGTGACGAAATTCCCACTGTTAAAAAAAAAAACAATATATTTCCTTTATGAGATAAGTTTTTTACGATTTTCAATAGATATCCATTTTTTTATTTCAAGCATCGAGCAATTACTATATTTTCATAATTTCCCACATGTACCAATGATAAATATGAACTTTTTCATGTTTTGAGAATTTCATTTCGTTTTTCCATAAATAATTGACTCTTATAAAATATAAAATATATAATAAATATATTTAGTCAATTATTTAGTTAATTAATTATTATATATAAAATATATAATAAATAATTGACTCTTATAAAATGAAATACTTGAAGATTTACGATCGCTATTTCAATA
The DNA here is from genome assembly GCA_030523105.1 of Ophioninae sp. A BG-2022a. Lineage (NCBI taxonomy): Eukaryota > Metazoa > Arthropoda > Insecta > Hymenoptera > Ichneumonidae > Ophioninae sp. A BG-2022a. Next base: position 27,153 of record JAPYZI010001322.1, read on the forward strand.
ATTTGTTCACTGGCATAATTTGCCATCACGTAAATCGCATTTGCAAATTTTTTCCTCTCTTTTGAAGCCGGAAAATTCGTTAATTTTAAATTATATTCACCGGGGAAAAATGATGTTCACTGTGCTCGAATAAATCATATATTTAGTCACTCGCTTTTGGTACCCGAAAATTCATTAATAAAAAATTCTATTCGTAAGCGAAAAATTATTTTCACTATGCTCGGCAAAAAAGCTCGGCAAACTTGGCAGGTGTTTTATTAGTTATGGTTCTTTTTTTTCGTGCCAGCACTTTGAGAGGAACTATCGGACTGGCATAAAGAAGAAAAAAGGAGCAAAACGTATTAAGCGATACAGGCTATACGGAGGTAAAAGGGAAAGAAAAAAAAAATGAAATGCTGTGTGTGAAGGAAGAGACGATTATAGTAGGAACGGTGAGAGAGAAAGAGAGACAGAAATAAAGAATAAATCCGATAAGCGCATACGAGTCTCTCGCTAGTCGAGGGAGTCTCTCACTGCCATTAGGGCGAGTTAAACTCAATTTTTCATTTTTCAAAAGTCTGCGAGGGAACGTTGCACAAAAGTGGAGTCTCGTCTCTCACTTATCGTTGCCAGATGCCCAAGCCAGTTGTCCACTTTTCGATTGAAACTGACTGTTTTTTTTTTTTTTTTAATAAAAATTTTCCTCAATATCTTTATTTTATTTTAACGTAATTTTCTCACTTTCGTTTCAAAATCCAATATTGTCCTTCGTTGATTCGATTGATTGACTAATTCATTACTTTTACCTGAGGAATTACATTGATCGTTGAAATACAGAACAAAAAAGAAAAATATTATTTAAAGTATAAAAAAAACGAACGTTTGTTTTCAAAATCCTAGAGAAGTGTTCTCAATTGCAGTGGTGAAGAAACCCCCTAGGGGCGATCGAAAAAATAATAAAATTAATCTACCAACAAATATTTTATAAGACAGAATACATTTGATCGGAAAATAAAAAAAAAAGGCATCATATTTTCGCATCCCGAGTCAACTTCACAGTTGAAGATTGTAATATGGCATTTGGAGTTTGCAATCATGGGGTACGAGGGGCGTCGATATAAATGTCCGAGACGTAGGAAACACGAGTGGTGGGGTTCGAGGGAGGTAAAGAAGTCGTCGTCGGCCTGGCGTCGATCCGGGGTCAAGCCAAGACCAGAAATAGACATCGATGAACAATAATGCGCGAAGCATTGCAGTACTCGACCCTTAGTCGGCGTTAAAAGTGTATCGTGGTCGCGCCACGTGGTGGCGCGTCATTACGAACCAAGTAGGGAGACATAACCATGACTCCTTGCGAGCCGAGAGACCTCTGCGCGGCCTGGTTCGTCTGTAGGCCATTGTTAAATACGTAATCGCTAAAGGCAACGGAATAAACGTATACGGACAACGGACATACGCGAGAGTTACCGAGATGTACCACTCGTATTATCGACCCAAGATGATTCATTATTTATGGGACGGGAGTCAAATGTGTAACGCTGTATATGTTCTGTGACCAAATACACAATCCCACGTGCGGTATATTGATAGGGCGTCTGTCGAAAATATGAGGGCCTTCAAACAGCTTACTGGAAGCTTCTGTGATCAGAAAAGCGCTCATTTGAGGCTTTTCTGATAAGGTCGGGCTCATTTTGAGTTTCCTTGATAAGAAAGGACTCATTTGAGGCTCCTCTGATAAGGTCGGGCTTATTTGAGGCTCCTCTGATAAGGTCGGGCTTATTTGAGGCTCCTCTGATAAGGTCTGGCTCATTTGAGGCTTCTTTGATAAGGAAGAGTCTATTGAGGCTTCCCACATAAGGAAGGGATTACATACTTGAGGTTTTCTTGATAAGTTATGGCTTATTTGAGGCTTCTATAATAAGGACTGGTTAATTTGAGGCTTCTTTGATAAGGAAGTGCTTATTTGAAGCTTCACTGATAAGGAAAAGTTTATTTGAGGCTTCCACTGATAAGGAAAAGTTTATTTGAGGCAAAAGTTTATTGAGTTATGGCTTGTTTGAGGCTTCGTTGATGAGGTCCGGCTTATTTGAAGCTTCCCTGATACAGAAGGGCTTATTTGAGGCTTCAAAGACATTTGACGTTCGACCGTAACAATTAATACCTACACCCAGATTTCAATCATTAATTTAATCTGCACAAATTACGAAGCGTTCCACCAATCTCTAAGCACTTGGTAACGTTCCATACGCAATGCGTACTTTTTTAATAGATTAGTACGAAAAACAAAAAATGGACGGAAAAACACGAACGATCCCGTTGATTGTTCATTGCCGATACGACGAAACCAGCACCAGGACGTTTGATTAATTTTTCCTAATGAAAAGCCTATACAACGTTCATCAACGTTTTTCACATCACGCTCCATTACGAAAGATGAATAGAGGACCTGGTATGTGACGTATAGAGGGATGGTGATTCTCATATGAGGTAGTTTACGACAGTTGGGCGCGGTTGCAGTCGTTTCGACCTCCTGTCCGCTGCTCTCATTTCTCGTGGGACAGTCCCGCGTGGATTTGCAAAACGAGAACGGGTCCGGTGTGTAAAACGTAATCACACACGTGGGAGTGTCACCTCGCTCTTTTGTTTCTATCACTCTGTATCTATTCATGAAGAAAGCCACGCAAAAAGGGAAACGCAACGTTCAACCGTCCGCGAAACGTAATTCGCAGGTCCCAATTGTTTTCTTTCAAAACAAGGGTGAGGAGAGTAAATTCAATGTCATTTAAATGTCAAAGAGTTAATTTAATGGCACTCGAGTGTAGGAAAGAGGGAATTTAACGAGAATGTAACGTCAGTTTGTTTTGCTGAAACACGCGCTAACGGTTCCATCATTTATTCGAAAAACGTTATTCCCAAATCGCTCCTTTTCGTTTTGTTCCATTATCAGCAGCGTTTTGAATGGATTTACAAAAACAACGGTGAATAAGTTTACTTTACGTAAGTGATTTTTTGTTTGATAAGTCCTGACTTGGAGACGAATGCGCAATCTCTTTCGAAGTATCAAACGCTATCATTGTTTGGGAATTACACCCCATTGCCGTCGGTAAGCCAGAATAGAATAACAGATACTTACCTATCTCCTAAGCCACACTTCAGATTTCAACAAAATTTTACCAGAGAATGTCATATTGATAGACGAATGGTGAATTTATCAAATATCTTGAATCAAAATGAAAAAAATACCCCATCGACGTCGGTATTTTTTATATATGTAATATTCTAAAATACTCTTCAGAATTTATGGGTGTTTCAAAAATGAGAAAATAATCGTGTGGTCCTTTCGTACGAAAAATAAAATTAGGGATAATCGCGATGTTTCTGAAAATTCATCATACGAGCCAACATTGGCTTCTGTATACTGTTTCCGAGGGAAGATTGAGCCAGGGTGCGCTCTATCATTAATCAATGAATAGTTTATGTGGTTAGTCGACGTGGTTAATACGGCGAGTTGAGCGTACGACACGTGGGGTGTATGGGGATACTGAAATGCGCGTTCAACCGGGTTGGAAGGCGTAAACGAAGGAACACGAAGGCTAGGTCATGAAGGAAGGTGAATTCCAGCTTTGATCATCTCCTCCTCTCCTCTATTGTCATAATTGACAGGTGTGTCGTGAGGGTTAGCTTCAGCAATGTAGTTAAGCTTATTCAATAATGTACGTGTTTCAAGGACATGAGCTAGGTCAATATCTTCCTCAGCCAAGGTCAATAATGATTTTTATTTTTTCCAAATAGATCTTTTCTATTAGGTGATGTCATTTATTGTCAAGAGTAATTCATCAGGTATTGTTTATTTCACTGATACAATGCTTTATGATTTATTCTTTACCTAATTATTTACTTTTTCTCTATCGATTTTTTTGTCACCTCATTGCCTAATTATTGTTCATTTTTTATCATTCTCTATTCGAAAGCTTGGGCAATTTATCATAAGCTTCAATAACTCAGATATTACAGCTTCTACTCTCCAATCTACATCAATCTTTCTGACGATCGATAAACAAAGCTCATTTTTGAATCAGTCAGGTAGCTTTAATTTCAAAGTCCTTCAAATATAGCAAAAGCCCTAGATTGAAATTTAGGTCGGAAATAAAAACGAATCGAAATTTTTATTCGTCGTCAGACTTTGCGACATGGTTTTCTCCAAAAATATTTCGTCACAGAATTATTAATAAGACTATCACGGTTGTCAGGATCTGAAAAAAAAAACAATCAAGGATACAGGTCACACGATTCACTTTAATTATTACTGCGTGTGAAAAATTAAAATTCATGAATGTTAATTTATTATCTAAAGAGGTATTTGTAAAGTTAAGGATTTATGATATGATCGAATATTGGATATCCACGATTTGGAATATCTTTTTTCCCTACTGTCCATCCATTTATTAACTTAACTTAATCATTTAAGTTCCTCGTTGAGTTACCATTTCCATCTTTTTGTTTGTTTTAGTGTTTGCGGAATTCAACACTTCCAGAGAGCCGGGCACAGACATCTGAATCTGTTCCAGAGCACATATTTTGTCGTTGTGACATTTTCGACAGTCGGGTACGGGGATTTCGTGCCCGATATTTGGCCCTCCCAACTGTACATGGTATTGATGATATGCGTCGCATTGATAGTCTTGCCAACCCAGGTGAGTTCTCTCTCTCTCCCTCTCCCTCTTGTGATTTTTTTTGGAGTCATTCTTTTGGGTTTCATTTCGAATTGACTTACGATTCGTTTACAATTAATTTCATTTCTTGACATTGAATTTTATGCAACTTTTCAATTTTCAAGTTGTTGTTTTTACTTATACTCTAAATTATTATTATCAAATTATTTTTAAATTACGAGTTACCTTTATTCTCCGTTAATTCCATTATGGAATTGTACATTTTGTTAATACTGGTTATTTTTCGAATATTATTTTATTATTTTGTCTTTACTTTTGTTAAATTTTGTATATTTATTTTCTTTATTTTTTAATTATTATCTTCATTAGTACTAATGTTTTTTACTAGGGCATAATAAAACGTATCATCATTGTTATCACCATCACGCTCTCTCTCTCTCTCTCTTTTCGAAAATCGTACAATTCGTGATAAAAAAAAAATAATTCGCCGGACATAAAAAATAATAAGAGAATAGTGTATATTGGGGGTACTAGTAACGATTAATCCAGCAGGTGTGACGATAAATTTTTATTCTGACTGAGGGAGTGTCGTAAATTTTTTTATAGAAATTTCCCTTCCACGTACGGACGCCGTAAATATTTTACGACTTTAGACTCGTTGAGGTTAGAATAAAAAATGCATAGGGAAATATTCTAGACGGATGATTTTTTCAACGTCTAATTAAAAGTGAAAAAAAATGATTAAAAAAATTGTATAATGTATAATAAATTATTCTCCATATATCACGAATGTTGATAAATACCAATTTTCATTGCAAAGTTAGAATATCACTTTGCAGCGATTATTAAATAAATAAATTATTTTTATATTTGTATCGACCATGAATTTTCATGAAACAATTGCTTAATTCAAGATAAATTTCTTTGAGCTCGAAATTTAAATAAACATTTTAATAATCATTGATAGTGAATTTGTTTAATCGCGATATGAATCGTGCAATTAAGGATTAATCGTTCGATGATATTAACACCTATTTTCCAATTGCAAAGGTCAGAGTAGTAAACTCAATGAGACGTGTCCGTTGGTCGGGACATTTAGTACTAGAGGATTTCGAAGGGCTATCGAATTGTGAGATTGACGGATGGTCTAGTGATCAGACAGAGAAAAGCAACGGTTCAAATGCTTGGGGCAATTCGACCGTCAGTCCAAGTGAAATTCGAAAGCGATCCTGTCAAGCTCACGAACATGCTTGGCAATCGTTTTCCTGTGATGGCTTCGATATTGCCTATTGAATTAATTAACAGACTCAACTTCCGCAATTTTTATTTTGGCTCAACCACGAAATATATTAAAACGAAAAAAAAAAAAAAAAAAAAAAAAAAACACGCAGAAAATATTATAGAAAAGTTTTTCGCATTTTCCAATTTTAATTTTGTACTTTCGGCAAAAACTCGGGCATATTCGTAATCAGCGGAAAATTTTCGATCAAATACACCCTTTTAATACTTAAAAAACGGTAAAAACATTTTTTGACTTCCCCCGGCCAGTTTTCTGGAATCTTGAAAATCACGAAATTTCAAAAGGTCGTAGAATCAGCTTCTCGCATGCTATGAACATTCAATGGGAGGGTTTGGAAAAGGTTTTTGCCTAACTTAAATAATGGCGTTGGATTCGTATCGATACCTCTCATAGTTTTCCCGGAAAGTCCACTTGAAAAATGGCAAAAAAAGAGGCAAAGGGGTATGTATGGAAAAATTTGCAAAAATCGATGGTCCAACTTTGAAAAAAGCATTTTAAAGAGAAAATCATAACGAAGAGATTGCGCTCAGGATGGAGTGTCGAATCCTAAAGAAAAAAAAGTTATGGACGATTAAGTGAAAAAACGTATTGTCCCCAAAAATCGAAAAATTTTTTGGATTTTTAATATTTTTTTTATAGAGCGATTTCGATGTAATTTGATCCCCTGAACACGAATCCACCATTAATTTCCCCCAAAACCCAAAATTTCTATGAAAAAATCGTAAAAAACTATTCCCGAATGGTTTTTTCGCATTTTGCCAGTCTAATTTTGCACTTTCGGCAAAAAAGCGGGCATATTCGTAATCAGCGGACAATTTCCGATTAAATTAACCCTTTTAAGAGCTGAAAACGGAAAAAAATATTTTTTCACTCCCCCCGGCCACTTTTCCAGAATCTCAAAAATCGCGGAATTTCAAAAGGTCGTAGGGTGAGCTTCCTGTAAGCTATCGACTTTCTTCAGGGGGGTTTGGAAAAGGTTTTTGCCTAACTTAAATAATGACGTTGGATTCGTATCGATACCTCCTATAGTTTTCCCGCAAAGTCCACTTGAAAAATGGCAAAAAAAGAGGCAAAGGGGTATGTATGGAAAAATTTGCCAAAATCGTTGGTCCAACTTTGAAATTCTGCCAAAAATCGAAAAATCATCCCTTTTTAATGATTAAAAAAGCATTTTGAAGAGAAAATCATAGCGAAAAGAATGACGAAAGAGTGGAGTACCGAATCCCAAAGAAAAAGAAGTTATCCACGATTTAGTGAAAAAACTTGTCTTCCCAAAAAATAAAAAAACATTGGTTCGTAGCAACGACAACGATGGACGATCTATCGTGTTCACTACAGTGAATATAGTATATTATCCATAATTACCGCTATTCTACATTCGCAGAAACCTGTCGAAAATGAATTCCGACAGAGATAAAAAATGGCAAAAGTATGTTTGTAATAATCATGAAATTATACGACTCATTCGCAGAGCGATTCTCTGATGATCTCACAAACAAATCCTAATTAATGAACGAATCCTAATTAACGACATTTCAAAGCATTCTAAACGTATTTTCGTTTAAATTATAAATCTCGAATGTCCATTGTTGATTAGCTTCCTCCAGCAAAAACTCGAACTGGACTCTTCAGTTTTTAGCAATTAATTTTATTTTCAAGGATGCAAAGTCCTGTTGTTTTTTCTTTGAAGTACTCATCCCGTTGATTCCTATTGTTATCTAGTTGGAGCAATTGGCATTCACTTGGATGGAACGCCAGAAACTCGGTGGCTCATACTCGTCTCACCGAGCCCAAAGCGAGAAACACGTCGTAGTATGCAGTACGACTCTTCAAGCGGACACCATAATGGATTTTCTCAACGAGTTCTATGCCCACCCTCTACTACAGGTTTACCTAATGGATAACTCAATTCTCAAGATTCTTTGTAGATTAAATATCTCATGAATATTCCAAAATTAAATACCAAAATGACCACAGGCTGAAAGAAGTGACCGCTTTTTTTAAATATAATTTTTTAAATTATATATAATTTATATATATAACTTAAATTATATAAATCATATATAATTTTAAATATATTTTTAAATTATATAATTATATAATATAAAATATATATTTGTTATATAAATTATATAACAAATATATATTTTTATATTTATGTATTAGTATAAAAATATATATATTGCAGCCAAAAAGGAGGCGAAACGTTAACAATTTTTTTAGTATAATAAAAAGAACGCGAATTTTCTTCAAATAATTCTTTTTAAATTATTGCTCATGTATTTAATGTTCAATAATATAAAATTTACAGATTATTAAATTCTTTTTTAATACAAAATCATATTTAAACAATATTTTCCAATAAATATATTATTTGCTATAAAAATACGTAGACACTTTTTATTTAATCAAATTAATGCAAATTAATTAAATTTTTATCAATTTAATGATATTATTTCATATTGAAGATTACTTAAATTACTTTTTTTATTGAACCTATTTAGAGACGCTTTTATTGCAAGAAAAAATTGTCATTTTCATATATGTTTGTTGTTATTTGTGGTTTTCGTTTACCAATCGACTTATTTTGCAGGATTATTATGTTGTTTTACTATCTCCAATGGAACTCGACACAACTATGAGAATGATACTTCAGGTGCCTATATGGGCGCAACGAGTCATTTATATTCAAGGATCGTGCTTGAAGGACGGTGACCTAGCTAGAGCGAGGATGAATGAAGCCGAGGCTTGCTTCGTCCTTGCTGCGAGAAATTATGCTGACAAAACTGCCGCTGATGAGCACACTATACTCAGGTAAATTCGGTTTACATTACGAGGAAAGCTCCCATCCGAGTCAAATTTGCACACATAGATCTGTTTATATATATATATATATATATATATATTTATCATCACCAGTGACGAAAAAAGGCTCGTTCAGGAAAATTCGTAAAATATTTTCGTCTATTCACATTTATAACTGACTGACAAGAAATATAGCTCGTTATATGCATTTAACATTTTTATTTCTTACACATTTTCATATAATTAATATATATTTTTATTGTTCTTCCACGAATAACGAACTCGTAGACTTTGCTAAATTTTCTATGCTCTTGTCAAGTGGAAAGTAATTTTTAGTGTTATTTGTAATAACTGTAGTTTATCATTTTTTTTTATCTGTAAGGTGATTTGATCAACGTAATGAACTAATTATAATATATCTGAAATTGAATACAGGATACGAAGGTTTTAAAATGTCTTGAAAAATACGTTGCAATATCTTGAAAATTTTGTTGCATTTTAGGATATATATATATTTTTTTTTTCAATAATTTATTTTAATTTTTTTAATTTGATTAAATATAAAGGTTTGGAAAAAATTGTTATTATTAATTTTCAAGAATCCTATGGAATTTTAAAGAATTTTCAAATAAGTTTTACTATATTTAAAATATTATTAATTCAAGTTTCATCAAATCGAAAAATTTAATAAAAATTTTATACATTCAAGATCGTGGGCGGTCAAGGATTTTGCTCCGAACGTTCCCCAATACGTGCAAATCTTCCGTCCAGAGAACAAATTACACGTTAAATTTGCCGAGCATGTCGTATGCGAGGACGAATTTAAATATGCTATCCTGGCGAACAATTGCACGTGCCCAGGTGTATCGACTCTCGTGACACTGCTGTTGCACACCTCGAGAGGACAGTGAGTTCGATAAATTCCCAAACGCGTTTTTTCGACTCATAAATTATTGAAAATTATTTTGTCTACGATGAAAAAAAAAAAAAAAAAAATCGTAACGTTTTCTCACAGAGAAGGCCAACAGTCGCAGGAGGAGTGGCATCGTTTATACGGAAAGTGCTCCGGCAATGAGATTTATCACATAATACTTGGTGATTCTCGTTTTTTTGGTGAATATGAGGGAAAATCCTTCACCTACGCCTCCTTCCATAGTCACCGAAAATATGGGGTTGCATTAGTCGCAGTAAGACCGGCGGAACTTCCGGAATTTTACGAAGACACGATACTCTTGAATCCTGGTAAATACGCCTTTACGATTCTGCAGAAAAAAAAAAAAATAGTTTTGCCAAGGTCTTTTTAAGCAATGTTTTCAAGCTGGAAAACTTTTAAAATCCTATCCATCCAAAAAAGATTAATCAATTAATCAACATTAAAAGAAAAAGAAAGAGGGAACTCATAAAATAAGGATTAAAAATAATAAAACTGGCAAAATAAAAAAATCTGCCAAATTTTTCGAATTCCTAATAAAAATATTTATCTTTTAAAGAAATGATTTCAACTAATACAAAATCAAATAAAATTCTTTACTACATTTATATTCTATAATCCAAAATATTTATATTTCTAATAAACTAACATAAAGAAAACAAAATAAAATAAAAATCTTCAATAAATTGTTCTTATTTTATTTCCAATATTCAATATTTTTCGAACGCAAATTTAATGATAAATAATAAAATAAATATATTTAAAAAGAAGTATCTCCCCTCAAACACAACAACAGTTTTTAAATATGAAAAATTGTTAATAATTAAAAAAAAAAAAAAGACTTTAACGAAGCTCGATTGGTAAATTGGTGTTAATTAATTGACTCAGGTCCTCGGCACATAATGAAGAAGACAGACACCTGTTATTACATGAGCATAACGAAGGAAGAAAATTCGGCTTTCGTAGTGGCGAATCATCAGAGTGGTACAGGTGGTGATCCTAATCAAGTTGTGGTCGATACGAAAACCGATGGTGCAACGATGGTCGGTAGCTCTTCGATTGTTGGGACTGGGGCAACAACGGTGACATCAACGACCACGCCGACAACGATGCTGACGGGAAATGTCGCCGGACACGGTGGCAACGGTACATCATCCACACCGTCAATAGGCCACGCTCCTATTGGTCATCATCAGAGATTAACAGAGAACTGTCTTAACGTGACGTGCGATACGATACGGGGACAGGAGGCACCCGGTGATGATCGTGGCAAAGTTCGGAACATATCAGCCAACGTGCCACGATCACCGATGCCTCCTCCGATCATCTTGCAGGTCCTTCCTAGCACGCCTATACTCCAACATCACAACCTACTCGCATCCGATGTCCACCGTGAGTGTCGCATGGGCCTGCGCTTCTCGTCTTTTGCGCTTTTCTCTTTCCTTTCTTCGATTTTTAAAATTTATTTTTTTACTTATTTTTTCAATTATTTTTTTAATTGACAGAATTTTTTTTTTTTTTTTTTTTTTTTTTTTTTTTTTTTTTTTTTTTTTTTTTTTTTTTTTTTTTTTTTTTTTTTTTTTTTGTTTTTATTTTTTTTTTTTTTCGCTATTTTCAGCTTTCTTTCGCAGCCTTGCTTTTGTTGATTATTCCTTTGATTAGAGGTACCGCTGGATGGATTTCTAAAAAATCGCTGAAACTCTCGAACATTCGAGGAATGATTGCTCGTGTTGAAATAATAATACGCGGATTACTTGAGAATTTTTCCATACATAATTTCGTAGTTAGGAATTTGTTAGTTTTATTCTGACACCATCGAGATTCAGGAATTATTTAATCGAATTTCGATTAAATTTTTGACCGTGGAAAATTAACATTTCTAAGTGTTTATTTATTAGTGAATTTTTAAAGATAAACGTGGACGAAGTCATTTAAATCAACAATTCCCTGATTTTTGAATATTTTTTTGGCGAACGGTCCATCCAGTGATCTCTTAAGAGAAAATGAAACCCTATCACCGTCGGTATGGCAGAACAGGATAATAGATATCGTCGAATTTCCAAAACGGCTCTTCAGAATTTAACAAAATTCGACCGGGCAATGTCAAATTGGTAGAAGAACGGCTGTCTACTTCGAATTTCTCAAATTAATAAAAAAAAAACAAAATGGATCGTATTACCATGCTGAAGCCGTGACGGATACGATAGAAAAAAAAAAGTTTTGCCAATGTCACGCGTAGCTATATTCAAAATTCACATTTTGTCACCTTGATTATTCAATTTATTCACATACTTCATGTAATCCGTTGGTATCTACGATTAGTAGCTAATTATTGACAATTTTGAGAAAATCTCATGCGACGTGCGTGAAGTTTAGTTCCGGCGAATTCCGGCGCGGCGCTCGTCTCCGAATTGTTTCATGCATATGTATATACGTATACATAATGAGACTGGAGATTCTCTTCGAGACCGTTGGGAGACGAGCGACAACGCTGTCGAACGATAGATGGCGCTAGTTCGCGTCTGTCCTGCCTTACCGACTTGATTCGGGTTGCGTTAAAGTTATGCAACACTGCTGTTCCGTCTTCAGCTATAGCAGAGATCTACGCATGTTACGCTAGGAATTAATCCGTTATTCAGATTTCGTGGGTTGCTCAAAAAACGAAAAAAAAAATCAAATGAACACACGAGGTAACTTTAATGGTTATTCAATAAAAGGATTATTATTTAAATATTTTTTAAATATTTAATAATTCAATTAATAGAAATTAGTAATGCTTTTCAGACAAAAGTTCGATTGTTGACTCTTTTTTTTTCTCGTGTAATATTTTTCGATTTAATTAGCTTATCAGTGTCCCTTAATTAAAAAAAAATATATATATATAAATATATATCTTCTGCTTTTTTGTTACTTGGCAGCTGCTCTGTGCTTTTCCCATCCCACAAAAGCTTCGCTCTTTCGCAGCTTGAAATTAATCCGAAACACGTGTCAATGCTTGATTCGTCGGCACGAAATACTTGCTATTTCGGTATGCGTATAGATAAACATTAATTGAGACTATTGCGATGATCATTACGAAGAATGACGTAGGCCAAGCTCGCATACGCTTTTGATGTTAATGCGGTACGTTTAGATGGCGTTTGTAAAGGACGGTCTCCCGCCAAAGCTTTGTAACGTTCGATGTGTCATCGAAACAAACAAACAAAAAAATCCTCCTACCCAAATACTCTCATATCACGAAACATCCTCGACAGTTTAGCATCCGCGTTAAAATGGAAAAAAAAACGCAACAAAATAAATTAAAAAAAAATTTAAAAAAAAAAAAAAACAAAAAATATTCAAAAAGCACATCGCAATCAAAACTTCAATATCGTAGACTAAATTTCATTCCGTTCAATTAAGAATTACAAATACGATTTTCATTTGTCAAAATTATATTTTGCGAATTAATTCAAAGTTTTCACGCAATTTTTTTCTTTTACTAACGAAATTTGTTTATTTCTTTTTTTTTTAATATTTTTCATTAACACGATTCGGACTTAATTGCGACACTTAAGTATTCGTTTTTCAGCGGCGTATCTCGATCCGGGTAATCTTGGAGATTCGAGACAGTGTCTCAGGGAAGGTAGCTCGAGTCCTCAAACTCCGATAACCGGCAATCACTTGGACGTACCACGATCTATGGATCCAAATCCTAACCTACTCAGTCCGGAAATTCTAATGCAGAGAAGAGGTTCGTCATTTATGTGCCGAGAGACGATTCGATACGATCAATTCATTTAAGGGGTTAAAAAAAACATCACTTTTTACGTCGTTAAAAAAAATCAGTGAATTAATATTTATTTACGACTATTGTTATATTGTAATAAATACTTACGGTTAATATTTATGCAGAAGATAATTTCCAAAAAACTATCATAATTCGTACAGACGAGAAACACAGGAGATTACTATTTTATTAAACTTAAAAAATATTATATCTTTGAACAATCGCGATTAAACAATTTTATTTGTTTCATACTCTTGTGTCACCTGGTACAGGTTTTATTTCGGCCTAATGACGATATAATATAAAAAAATTATGTCTCCACGAAATACTATACCTTTCATTAAATTTTCAGTTCATTTTTAGTATCAAAACGAAATAAAAAAATGTATTTTATTATTTTCGTTTTTATCAACCAAAAAATAAGTTCATTTTTAATATCAAAACGAAATAAAAAAATGTATTTTATTATTTTCGTTTTTATCAACCCAAAAATAAGTCCATTTTTAATATCACAGCCAAATAAAAAAAATGTATTTTATTATTTTCGTTTTTAGCAACAAAAAAAATCCATTTTTAATATCACAGCCAAATAAAAAATGTATTTTATTATTTTCGTTTTCAGCAACCAAAAAAAAAAGGCAAAAATCGATTTAAACGTATTGAAAAACAAAAATAAATTTAAAAAAAATAGTTTATTACACAGTAACGTCAAGTGTTCGCTTTAGGCAGCAGACGACCGAGTATACTTCCGGTACCGGATATGTTGACGAGTTCGACGCTCCATCTACCGGGTCAAGAATCTTTGGATCACGAGGGTGACGAGTCCGAGGACGAGATGGACGACGACGTGCCCTGGAGATCTCCCAGTGAAAAAATAGCGTAAGTAAGCCAATATATTTAATTGCCAATTTTGCTCTCGATCGCTATATCTCTCACACACCGCTTAAAAGTCTAGTCAATTGCTAGGGTGTCTATATATATATATAAATTTATATATACATATATATATATTATTTATCAAGAGAAACGATTTTTGCTTTTTTTTTCAAAAAAAAAAAAAAAAAAAAATACTTTAATTGAACGTATGACATTATTGGAACAAATAGAAGAATGACACTCGTAGATTTTTCGTTGTGGAACTATCTTTAGTTCGTTTTTTCTACATCGTGACTAAATTAACATTTAGGTAATTCAATAATAGAACGTTGTCGATGAAAAATAGAAAATAGCTGATTAGACTATTAAAGATTTGATAGAGAATGATATTTAATCACTCGACGGTCACGTACGTTCGGTATTAAATGAAAATAACGTAACTTTACATTAAAACGTTTTTTTTTTTTCTTTTTTTATTAATATTTTACGATTATATCTCATAATTATATTTATCATGAAAAATGTAAATATATATATTTCGATCTTGCTCTTTTGACGCACGCTTTGTATTATTAAGAATAATTTTTTCTACATTGTTATAATAAACATTTATTTAATTAAGAAACGATCAAATTCGAATACAATTCTTATCAGAGAACGACTCGTGTTTCGACGTTTCATTTTCTTTTTTACCTTTTTACGAATCGTGATACTTTTGCTCTTTCGATTAAGCATAGTTCAACTTTAGAATATTTCGCTGCACTTTTATCCCAAAAACGTTCACCGATACGTTGAAGAAACAGATCACGTGATGACTAAAAAAATACCTCGAGGTATTACTGAACGGATATTAAAAGTTGTGAAAATTTTCAAGGTCAAACATATACGACCTCATCTATCCAATAATACCTTAATACCAAAGTATTTTACACCTTCTACATTTCCTCCCCCTAAAAAGGTCTAAATAATGAATTATTTAAAACAAGAGATACCAAAAACATTGGAATTTGGCTGACTGTTGATGACAACGAAAATTTCCATTCCATTTCTCCAATAGCATTTTTAAAAAAATGCCATAAGTAAATTACACGATTAAAAAAAAAAAAAAAAAACGTATCGGTGAACGCAATCGAAATAATTATTGCAATAATATTTTTTAAAACTACTTACTGTAACAATAACTAGCGGGATTAAGATTATTTGACAATCTCATTGTTGTTATACATCTCACAAAGTTTGGTCGCGACAATAGTTGAAAGAAATTGAACGAAAAAAAAACAATAAATAAATAAAAAAAAATATAAGACGAGAAAAATTTGGAAATTAACGTAATAATCTCTTGCGAAATCTATTTTCTTTTTTTTTTTTTTTTAATTTTCTTTATTGTCGATTGACGTACGTCGATGTGGTATGTTCCTCTCAATGTCTGTCTGATGCGTGTACCAACGTGGTGTTCCGTTGCACTCGTCGTACCATGGCTGTGTCTCTCCCGCCTGACACCCCAATAAAACAAAATTGAAAACACAAAAAAAAACGAAAAAAAATGACAAAAAAATAACAAAAAAAAAAAAATCATTCGTGGATGTGTGTATTCGATGTGTGCCCTCCTACGCATCACCTTTCTGCACACTACGCCTTGCCGCACGCTACGTCTCGCCCCTCCACGATGCGCAGCTTTAAGGGGTGAGTTTATTTATCGATGCACCGCGGTGCAATGATTATGCAATATTATTGTTATCACTATTTCCACTAGCAAATATAACTAACTTTAGTTAGTCTCGATTTCGATAGATATTTATTATTCAAATAATTTTTATTTTCAAGTCGAGATTACCGTTCTGTTGCATGAAAATTTAATTAATTATTTTTTAAATTGGTATAATCGTGTATTATTTCTCTATTGATATGGGAAGCAAATTATAATTTTTTTAATTCTTAAAAAAATGTTAATCGACGGATGTCCTCAAATGAAGTGACGCACGGTCTTGAAAGTTCGTCGGAATAAAAAACGGATTGATAATTATTAAACTATACTTGATTTGGAAAGCCTCGTTGTTTTTTTTTTTTTTTTTTTATAAATTCCTGGATAACAAAATGGCAGTCGTTTGAAAAAAATACCTCAATTACGAATTACACGAATTACCGGTCATTCGAAAATAAATTCGATTTGCAAAACCATCAAGTAGCAACTTTTATAAATAATTGATTTCGAAATATTTTTTCTCTCCGCTGAAATAAAAAAAAAACGGCTTTTTATCTGTTCTTTTTTTTTTTTTTGCTTCTTGATGGCTTCTTGATGGCTCCGGAAATTGAATTTATTTTCGATTTATCGATAAATACGTGTGAACCGCTTAATCAATTGAAGCTGTAATTTATAAATAGAAATTTCATTTTTCATCGTCACGAACGGTAATCTTACCTTAAATTCTCATGGTTTCTTATGGTCTCATCCCTTTTAATTGCGAACTACCCTTCTCACTTCATAATTCCGGATTGCCGAAAAAAAAACTCTCTCAGAACGAGAAACTTCTTTTTTAATGCACTATTGTATCGCATTTGCACGAAGTCACAGGGAAATCGTGATAAACCTGTGTCAATATAGACTACTATGATTAGTCAAGTATCAGTCGTGTATCATCATGAGGAGTAAAAAACTTAGCTGCTCGAGACGACAATCGTAGCTAAGTGGTAACCCATCCAAGTGACGGTTCAGACCAAAGCAGATACTTGGACAAACCCAAACAAGGATGCTTTGGAATAAACTGTCCCTTCTGTACATTTTTACTACAAACTTCAAGTACATACCACTGCGCTCGTAGAATTTTAACGACAATCACCGAATCTTCGAAGCAGAACCCAAACAAACCCAAACAAACGTCGAACGATATTATTTTCGAAATTGTAAACGAATACTTGAAAACTGTTGTTTACAATTGATAATTGAAGTTTGCGATTGACGAAAAATTGAAAATATGAAAATTGTCAAAATGTGTTTTTGGAATATGGCTACGCGGCTTTTCTCTCCTCAGAGTCGTGGCATTAGACGAATTCTCTCATTTACATAATTTCCATCACAGCGCTCTGTAATATTTTTTTTTTTTTTCGATTTGAGAAATTTTGGAAGAAGACAGCCGTTCGTCCATCAATTTAGCAGTATCCAGTCAAATTTGGTGAAGTTCCAAAGAGCCGTTTAGGAAATCCGTGGGAAACTATTACCCCGATTGGCTGACGATTGGAGAAGCGGCGGTTCCCTCTTAAGGCAATAAAATGGTAAAATCGTTCACTTCCTCGTGCATTTCTCGTAGAGGACCAGCCTGTGTTTCCGGCAAAAATACGAACGCGAATGGTATACCAAGTGCTCCGAAAATAGCAAACGTGAAGAATGCAAAGTTTTCACCTCTCTCGAAGCTCAACATTTCAAAGGCAAATTGGATGATCATAGAGGTTAAATAAATTAGAGATACGCAAAAAGAAATAGCGACGGTTTTGCAACGGGAGGGAAATATGTTGCTGGTTAGGGCAGGCAATATTGGTATTAGACCAACCGAATATATCGCGTAATAAACCGACAGTATCATTGCTGGTAAAATAATGGAACTTTCGTAATTATCTTTGTTCGCTTTCTCTTCGAAGAATCTGAAGACACCAAGAATAAGACAACTGATACTCGCACCAACACCGAATATTACGAATAGCAATCGCTTTCTTTTGATTTTCTCGATGAAACAGAGCCATACACCCACCGATAATACTTCTCGAGCTATTATCACGAAACGACCGTAGTTCGGGAAAACAACCCCCAAAAATGTCGTCAAATAGTCACCCATACTATACGCACTCGCCATCTGGGTTACACACATTACAATTATCATCAACAAATTCCAACTGCGTCTAAGCGGCATTTTCATTGACGAACAACAATTCAAACGACTTTTCGTCCCACGGTTCTCCTGCGACATTTCGTAGCACCGCTCTATAGATCTGTACTCTGCATCTGTCTCCAGCACTGTCCTTGCACCACGCAGCGTTTTCAATGAAACTTTCGCATCCAGAGTCTGCAATAACGTAACACCGATATTTCTCAAAATTTGTATTGGCTTTTCAATCACACCTGTCAATCTGATACCAAAAACTGTTTATTTATTTTTCACCGAGTAATAATACTCGATTTACTAAAGTGGCAGTTTTTCGTTAAAAGAACCTTTTTTTTTAACTACTTGTATCAATATTTAAAGAAATCAGTCATCCAGTGATAACATCGATATAAAAATTCATTCCAATCGAATTTACACTCTCACCACCTTTTTTTTAATCGTTAAATTGTTTATCTCTGAATATTAAACGTTCAATAAACATCTCGCTGCTTTTGTTCGTGTCGAATAACGAAAAATTAATATTCATGCTGAAAGCCTGATTTTCATATATTTTACAAAATCCAGATTTACATTCTGAAGTTTAGATCATCGTTTGAGACGTATTAAAACTGATTTCGAAGTTTGATTTAGTCATAAGAAAACAAAAAGAAAAATGTTCAATGATAAAAGTTTTATATTAACATACTAAGTACTTCGCTTAGTGTACGAATTATTTTTATACTTGTAAAAAAAATATTAGTTCAAGTAAATATGTAGTTCTATCGTAATGCATACAAAATAATAAATATAAATAATTATTTTAACGAAGAATAAAATAAAAATGATACAAAAAATGATTTTTAAAATAGTGAGATCGATAAATGTAGAAAAAATTGTCAAAAATAATCTGTCTGAAGTTTAGTGCAATATTAAGCATTTTGATTAAAATTTTTCGTGATGAAAGAGAAACATTTAATTGAAGTAAAAATATAGTTTTATTGGAGTACAGAATTTGATTGAAAAACGATTTAAATTAGTGAATGATTTTCAAATAAACATTATTTCGATTTCAATTTTGCGAAACGTTTTCAACTCCACGTTAGTGAAGAGAAAAACTTTTCTACTGTTAAGAAAAACACTTATCGATAAGTTCGTTTTACCTTTCCCTGCAAAAATAAGTAGTACGGCGACTCCACCATCCACCGGTGTAACGAAACGAGAAAGCCAATTGTCAGACAAATCATGATGAACGACGTTGTTCGAAGAAAACCCACGAAAATCAAACAACCTCCCAAGAGTATGCCGATGTAGGTGCAAGCTGCAGCGAGTGCGCCGACCGAGGCTCGTGAATGGGGCAGCGCAATTTCACTCGCGTAAAGAACCGCAGTCACGACAAAAATTCCCCCTGCAACCCCACCGATCGATGTGACAAAAATAATTTCCTGAAAAAAAAAACAACAGCATTTAATGCATATGTGAAGACTCCCACGAAAACCTATATTGCTCGTAAATTTTTTTCTTTGGGTTCGATTTCGTCGAAATTTCATCCGTAATTAGGTATTTCCAATTTTTAGGTATTTCAGGATTGAAATTCTTGAAATACCTTGAAAATTTGATTGATTGAATACTGCAATTCTTTAAAATTTAACATTTTTGAGGATTCAAAATTCTTGAGGATTCAAAATTCTTGAGGATTTAAAATTCCTGAGGATTTAAAATTCTTGAGGATATAAAATTCTTGAGGATATAAAATTCTTGAGAATTTAAATTCTTGAGGATTTAAAAATCTTGAGAATTTAAAACGCTTGAGAATTTAAAATTCTTGAGATTTGAAATTCTTAAGGATTTGAAATTCTTGAAGATTTAAAATGCTTGAGGATTTAAAATTCTTAAGGATTTAAAATACTTGAGGATTGAAAATTCTTGAGAATTTAAATTTTTGAGGATTTAAAATGCTTGAGGATTTTAAATTCTTCATCCTTTAAAAATCTTGATCATTCAAATCCTCAAGAGTTTGAAATTCTTGAAAATTTAAAATTATCATTTGCTCAAATGTGATAATAAAAGTCCGGGAGAGAGAAACCTACTAATTTTGAGAACCATCGTCGAGAAACCGGTAAGCTTTTATATATGAATATTGTTTACATATTTTTTTGTCAAAAAAGCTTACCAAACGTCCTTGCAAGCTGATAATAGTAGCCCAGAATGCAAAGTTCAATGTACCCGCGATGGCAAACGATGTTCTACGACCGTAATTATCAGCAATCCAGAATGGCACCAAAGCACCGACACAATTGCCACAGGTCATGATCACTTGAACGGTCGTATTCCCGCCCCCCAGAAGTTCGTTGCACATTTTTCCGCATTTTTTCAGGAGCAAATCGGTTTGCAGTGATACCGGCCAGCCCAGTGTCAATCCAATGCAAATCGATCCTAAGCACACTGAAAACAAGTATAAATGTAATCAACCAAGTCGAAGAGACCTTAATAGCTCCAACTCACGATTTTAATCATGAAAGACTCATTGGAGATACAAAAAAAACGAGAAAAACGAAGACTGAATGTTTTTTTTAATTAATGTTCACAAGATTTTCGCAAAATTGTTGTAAAAAAAACATTGGCAAAAGTGTTTCATTATTATCAAAGTTAGATTAAAAATTCCCAAATTGCGGGAGAAATGGCCAGGCGAAAAATGTCGACTCGTCGTAGACAGATGGAATTTAGTGATTTTTTAATGGAATTTTGAGTTATCGAATTTATATTCGCAAACAAAAAAATTGAAAAAAAATTCAAATCTCTTTCAACTTTAAAGTAAATAAAACAAAGTCCATCAACGTGCTAAGAAGTTGAGCATATATTTGATGTACGTAGGTAATATGGAAAACCGAAAAATTGAAGAAAAATAATTGCGCTTGAAGAAAAGAAGTCCAATAGACTAAAAATCGTGAAACGTGAAAAAAAGACAAAGAAAAAAGAGTACTGGATATTTCTCCACGAGTCATACGACCTATACTGGGAGAGATAGTCAAACATTCTGTTTTATTTTTTTTAATGACTCATGTGACCATATTTGTCGTTTTTGAAAGTGATACTAATGAAATTTGATAAAAAATATAATTAAAATTTCATTTGCGATTACAGTAGTTGTTTTATTCATTATGGTTTCTCGACGATAAATCTCCACACTTTGTAAGCTCATTTCTCCCTACTTACTCTACTTCGAGTTCGAATAAATAAAGTTCCAGCGAAGTAAACTTCTCGACTGTAAAAAACACATAGCGAAACTTACATGATCCTACGGATAGATTGCACATGTTTTTCATTCGGTTTTTAAACGTTTTAAAAACCATCGCACCCAAAGATATCAATCAGACATTAACCAATAAATTTAACAAATTAAATATCGTCGTTTTTTTTTTTTAATTATTCGTCGACGAGGAAACGCGAATTTTATAGAGCAGTAGGAAGAAAATAAAAAAATGGAACGTCGCGTAAAGAGTCGACGCAATAGCCGGTTAACGCGTCAGAACTACGCGTGATCTCATTGGAAGTATCGACGCGTGAAAACACTCCGCCATGGTTTCTTATCGTACAAACTGTTCGACAATTATTGTAAGAAAAAAAAAAAAAACTGACAGTCCAAGTTTCACGTTGAGTCGAAGACAACGGATGCACCGCCAAGAAAAAGCCAATTACGAAATTGTTTAATGATGTACATTGGAAGAATTCAAAATTGCATTGAATAACAGTAACCTCTGTTTCGTGAAAAAAATATTTCAGGATTGTCAAAGGATTTCCACCTGTCTCACCATTTATCGGAGTATCACCGACTCTGTGCTATCTCCTGAAGGAAAAAAAACCGCTGTGCTGCTTACAATTGGCCCAGGTAAGACTCCTTTTTCAATAATATTATATGCTGTGGTTTATCGTTTTTTAAATTTTACAAACCAATTTTTGCTCTCGAAATTACTTTGAAAATTTGAAAAAAAGTAATGCAAAATATAATAGTATACTTAATGGATCAGAAATGATCCATTGGTCAATGCATTTTCAAAGTAATAATTAATTTTGAAATTTTAATTGAAAAAACTGGAATTAAATTCAATTACTTGTAACTACCGAATTATTCGGTAAAATATTCTATAATAATATATTTTTTCTATTACGTTGGATAATTCAGTCTTGATAAGGAATTAAATTCTTCATAATTCAAGAATTGATTTTAATAATTTAATTATCATGAATTCAATTCTTGATAATTCAAGAATTCAATTCTTAATAATTCAAGAATTTAATAATAAAGAATTCAATTCTTGATAATCCAAGAATTTAATAATCAAGAATTCAATTCTTGATCATTCAAAAGCTGATGTCAAGAATTCAATTCTTGATCATTCAAGAGCTGATGTCAAGAATTCAATTCTTGATCATTCAAAAGCTGATGTCAAGAATTCAATTCTTGATAATTCAAAAGCTGATGTCAAGAATTCAATTCTTGATCATTCAAGAGCTGATGTCAAGAATTCAATTCTTGATAATTCAATCAAGAATCATCACTGCTCAAATCGTCACGAATTATTACGATTTTTAAATAATCATTTGGTAACAATTTAAGTTATTTCTAATGGAAAACGTTTTTTTTCAAATGTCGAGTAAACTAACCCTAGAACCCTTAATAAATGTCACAGGTATGCGAGCACTGTAGTTACAGAAACGCAAAGGAGTATAATTGGCAGAACAAAACGATAATACTGGCAGCAGATTATGCGAGCAATGGAATTTACAATTTCATAATTCCTCTTCGGGCTCACTTCAGGTAAATTAATTATTAAGATCGCAGCCAAATACAAATGGACCTCATTTTATAAATTTTTCAAAAACACAACAATCCTAAAATTGTTTTTAAGTGAAACGAGATACGAAAAAATAAAAAAATACTTTACGCAGATTGAAAACATCGCTGAATCCAATAATCTTACTGCTCGAAAGACGACCGGAAATTGCGTTCCTCGATGCGGTTTCTTATTTCCCTCTTGTATATTGGATGCTCGGATCAATCGATTGCCTCGACGATCTTCTTCGAGCTGGTATAACGCTCGCTGAAAACGTCGTCGTCGTCAACAAAGAGATAAGCAATTCCGCCGAGGAGGACACATTGGCCGACTGCAATACCATCGTTGCCGTTCAAACGATGTTCAAGTAAAATTTTATTACTAAACCTAATAAATAAGAAGATAAGGGTGACGTTCCGAAACCCTCCCTCCTGCGATCGAAATCAAATTTCGCACAAACTTTCGTTTTAATATTAAAAGACAACATCTAAAAAGATTTTTTGCTACTTGCAATAATTCTAGAAATATTGATAAATTTAAAATATTAAATTAAATAAAATATATTAATACAAATAAAAAATATTTAATTGAAAAAAAATTATGGCAATTACGCAGAATTGGGGCACCCCGCCAATTTTAGAAACTTGCAATACTTCTAAAGATATTGATCAAGTAAAATATATATAATTAAATATATGAATACAAATTTAAAATATTTTATTTTAAAAAATTATGGTAATTGTGCACAAGTGGGGCCACCCGCCAATTTTTGGGTCAAAATGTTGTTTTCTGCTACCAACGTCTTCCATGGTGTGAGGGAACAGATTTTTTGATTATTTCCATAAGTTATGGGATTTTGAAATTTGAGGAAACGACAAGACAGGACATTTTTCTATGCATTTTGGCATCTAAATTGTTGACGAGTGGTGATATTTATAAAATAAGCATTTCAGAATGTAATACTGATGTAAAATCGTAAGTACCATTCCCCCACTCTTATTAAATAAAAAATAAAAATATTTAAATTAAATTAAATAATAATATCTACTCAAATACCCCCTTAAAATAAACAAAAAAAATACTCACCCACCCACCAACATACACACACACACATATACTCTTACAGGTGACAAAAAAAATTGCTTTTCAATATTACAAAGCTTTTTTGAATTTGATTTTCCCCCACTTCTGCATAACCACCGAAATTATGAATGAAAATTAAAATAGTTAATTTAAACGAAATATATTAATACGAATAAAAACTAATTTATGTAAATAAAAAATAATCTTTTTAAAAATTTTATTCAACATTTTGATTTTGAGTGTCGCAAAGCTTTCATTCAGGCGTTTTTACATATTGAAAATTTCGACAGATTCTTTCCCAGCATAAAGAGCATAACCGAGCTGTCGCAGTCGAGCAACATGAGATTCATGCAATTCCGGGCGCACGACAAGTACGCCCTCCATCTCAGCAAAATGGAAAAGGTACTCCTCAGTGCTACTACCGATGACAGCTACTCGGCCGAGCCTACGATGGGCTCCCCGGTAACACATAACTCACTCACTCTGACCTCTGATTCATGGTTGATTAATATCTGACTGACGAGTTTATTGTCATTACGATTTTTTATCTTGCCACGATAATTATATCAATCCACCACCCGTAGTGATTACGAGTCAAGCGTCGAGGCCGTACGTACTTATTCGACACAAGTTAACTCAACTTTTAACGCGAGTTAACATTTTTTTTCAAGCCTGTTATTAATTTGACGTTTTGGAGCAGTCATCTTTTTTTATCAATTTTTGAACTACGCAGAATTGTGAAATTTCGCAAAACGCGCATTTAAATTCACGATTTAAATAAACAATAAAAATAGAAGGATTCCAAAAAAATCTTCACCTTTCCTTGCAATTAAATAAAAGATTACGAAAGTCAAAAATAATCGAAACTTTGTCTTAAAATCAAATCTGAATAATAAATATTTTACGAACGTTAGAATTGGCGATAACGAAGGATGGATAGAAAACATTCCGCAGTTGAATTAATTTAACACGTGGGAGGACTTTACAGGGTATATTGCCTTATCACAACTGCTGCTTCGAATACATAGAATTTATCGAGCCGGAGAGTGCCTTAGCTTTTTCGTTTTATCGGAAGAGCTTCCGGACGAAGTCAATTACGTTAAGTGCATATCTGCGTCGAGTAAACTCCTAGCTTGAGGACTTTCTTCGACGAAATATTATTTGCGATACATTTTCGATTTTTACTATTGGAAATTATTTTTTTTTATTTCCTTTCTGATGGGTGGGAGCTGTTAGAGCTTTTTTTTTAATCTGTCCTCTTCCATTTCTCCATTTTTTATTATTCCACAACATTTGTTACCTGTTCCGCCATATCTACTTTCCTGTTCAATAACCCCGTCAGAATCTAACCTAAGAAAAAAAAAATACATATCGATCATTTTCGATATGTATTTTTTTTTTTTTTTTTTTTTTTTTGAGTTTTTCAACGAAGTATTTTTGGAACGACAGCCTCGATTCTTCACTCGGTGATAGAAAAAGCACCCCTTTGCATCGCTACATTCTACAAACGAATCACTTCACTTTTCTTTTTCCAATCGCTACGTTTGTTATTTAAAAAAAAATTTTTTTTTTTTTTCATTTCTTTGACTTTCTTTACCGATATTTTGAGAAATATTAGCATGAGCGTTTTCGAAACAGTATCGATATGTTTATCGATAGAATCTCGTAGTTCTAGAATCTCTCATATACATCGATCCATCAAGGCTGTGGCTTCACTATTTGCGCTTTTCCAACGTTTCTGATAACTGCCAATTGTCAAATGAAAAATGTCGTTTTTTTTTTTATTTTTTCTTGGACAGCGAGAAAAAGAGAGGGGTTCCCACATATCGTATATGTTCCGATTACCGTTCGCCGCTGGCAGCGTTTTCAGCGCCTCGATGCTCGATACTTTGCTCTATCAGGCATTCGTCAAGGATTACGTGATAACATTCGTCAGGTTGCTGTTAGGCGTTGATCAAGCCCCGGGATCTGGTTTTCTCACATCGGTAAGAAATCTTTAGACGTTCCGTTACGATTACGTATTTTTTTCATCACTCGAACGATTATTTAATATTCGGTACAAGAATTCTTCAATATATCCCTAATGGAGGAAAGTGACGGTCAGAACAATAATCTTTTTTCATCCATTTTTTTTAAATCGCTTAATAGTTTTTTTCCATTGATTAAAAATATTTTATTTCTTAAACATTCAAAAAGCTCCAAGTCAATTTTTTATTTAAAAAAAAACATTAGTTGATGTACATAAATGGCAGAGTGAACGCCATTTATTTTTAAAAAATTACATTTTTCCTAAATCTACAATAATGTTACTCTTATTGAACGCAACCGTTCCTGAATTTATTTATTTTTACGACTCACGCGTATATTACGAAATATAATTTCTTTTTACCTGCAAATAATTTCATCGAAAATGCGAAAAGAAATAATAATTACCAAAAAAAACTGTTTTTCACAGTGATAGTTATTTTAATTACAAAAAATTTTGTAACAGACATTGTTCATACTGATTTTTATTGCTCGAGTTATCGTTCTTGTCAGTATGAAAAAAGTGGTTTCCGGAAAAGTGTTGCAACGCGGTCATTTTTAAAAATTCTCAATTAACAATCCAATGAATTTTGGTACTTAAAAATTCAATTAACAATGTAATAAATTTTTGAACTTGGACGTATAGAAAAATAGAAAAAAATGTATTTAATTCAAGTATTAAATAAGGAGATATGAAAAAATGAAAAACATCGTCGAAATTTTGGTGTTTTCGCCAGATGTGCATAAAGAAAGAAGACATGTGGATTAGAACGTACGGAAGGCTTTATCAAAAATTGTGCTCAACGAGGTACGAGATACCAATCGGAATTTACAGGACTCAGGACACCACCGTTGCCGACACATCGAACGTGAGTTCTTTCAATATCAATTTATTTCGCAGAGCAGCTAACACGGATAAAAAAAAAAAGAAACGAAAAACAAAAGAATGCCGGGAAAGCAAAAAGAAAATAACTGGCAATGGAAATGCCCGATGGAACCCCGAGAACGTTGAGTGGTGGCTGTGAGTAGCGCATGGCCGTGCTCTCTCGCTCTCTCTCTCCTCCTCACTGTTGCTTTTCCCTATTTTTTTTCGTAACCACATCCCTCGTAACTTTTGATTTATCTGAGAACTTTTCTTCCCTCTTAAACTTGAACTAAAATTAATTTTAATATGTAATATTTCAAATTTTATCGGTGAAGACATAATAATAGTTTATGTAGAGTATTGTTATTTATTTATTTTTTACTTTACATTATTTTATTTGTATATTATTTTTTTAAATTGATTTATTATTTATTTATTATTGTTTATAGTTTTTTTTATTCATTTTTTACATTTCAAATTTATGTAATTTGATTTATAAATGTATAAACAATTAAAAAAAAAAACAATTTTTTTTAATCCTAACTTAATGTTTTTTCTTAATATCTGAACACTGGATTCAAGTTTGGTCATAATATATATTTGATTAAAAATGAGTTGATAAAATTCAAGATGGAAATCTGCAATCCCAACGATTTACCAAAAGATTTCCTAATATAATATTTTCCCGGTCGACCCGCACGTATTCTCATGTGTGTGTAGAAATACACGTGAGTCAGATCGTTCTCCATCTAAGATAT
Organism: Ophioninae sp. A BG-2022a; assembly: GCA_030523105.1. Classification (NCBI taxonomy): domain Eukaryota; kingdom Metazoa; phylum Arthropoda; class Insecta; order Hymenoptera; family Ichneumonidae; species Ophioninae sp. A BG-2022a. Next base: position 54,903 of record JAPYZI010001322.1, read on the forward strand.
TTTTTCATTTTTTTTTTTTTTCGAGCACATGAAATGTCATTTCACGGTTAGAGCATTAGCCAATAGATTATCAGAGTTAGTCGTAATCACAGAGACGTCGTAATGTGCAATGAAAATGTGTGACACTCATTGAATTTCACGAATCGTAACTTCGAACCCTCATCGATGTTCCCCTAGTGGAAAAAATCTATTTTATCTTATTTAATTGTTTTTTCTTATGCTGTAATAATCGTATGTAATATTTCTAACGTCCTTAAAATCCATTCCACAAATAAATGTATTTAACGCATATGTACATAGGATTTAATTGATGTGTCTTATAGTGATCACACGTTAGTTTATTTGCATCTTGATAATTTAGTCATTCAACTAGATTTAACGCGATTGTTAATATTAAATCTAGAACGAACCGTGAAACAAATAATAGCCTATGCTCTCGACAGTCGTCCCATTGACTTTCGTACATCCACGCAAAAATTCTATCAGCGGAAACTCCCGAAACAAATTCGAAATTAATTAAATCTGAATTTGCAAAATAAATATTGAAAAAAAAAAGTTGGATTACTGTGAGTATTCAAAAATGAGGGTTTTTTTTTTTAAATAACAATTTTGAAGGAATGTGTAAAATTGAAAATCGTTTGTCATGTATTTTGTATGTACACCAAAGTACGTGCACCAAGTACGTATTACCGAAGCTACGTATCAAAATTAGAGTCCAAAAAAATCGATTATTTAAACAGTTATGAACAATTTTGGGGAAGCTCTTTGAACGCGAAGACTCAACGATGTGCCTGATTTAAGGCATTCGGTTTATTTGCAACAACAAACAAAAAAAAGTCTCCATAGAGTATCGAGGTTACAATTTGGTACCAACCAGTCAATATTGGTCGGAACGAAACCATAGTGTTTGGGTTAGTCAAGACTAAACTATTATTACGCTGAAAAAAATCACCAAACTTCGAGTTTTTACTTTCCACGTGTCGGAATATTATTTATCACGTTTTCAAAAAACATAATTTGAGAAAAAATGCATTTGATATTTTAGTAGCAATTTTATCGTTGCAATAATGAATTTAACTACGATCAGAAATTCTTGCAACATTGTACTGGGTCAGAAACTTAACTTTGAGTTGATTCCAGCGACGAAGGATTTTTTTGAATTTTCACTGTACCCTAAAAACCTAATTGGACGCGACGAATTCTAAAATTTAGTAAACGTGTTAAAAATTGTAGTACGTAATTGATTATTTGCATGGCGATTGGCGCTCAACTGGTCTATTTAGAATCACTCGAGTCACGCGGCAGGTCGATGCTCCTTTCCAAACAAACTTACCTGTAGAGTTAGAAAGAATCATCGTTTAGTGAAAGCAAGAAACCCCTGGAAACAAGAATTCCATTAAAAGAGAATGGCAAGGAAAGCGAAACGTCAACGAAATCCGACTCAAGTCGGTAAGGCAGAACAGATCTTGAAATGCCGCCACCTACCGCCTGACAACATTGTCACCCGTCCCCCAAGAGGCTCGATGAGCTTCCAGTCTTAATATGTACACGTATATCCATACGCACGAAACGATTCGGAGACGAGCGCCACGCCGGAATTCGCCGGAACTAAACTTCACGAACACCGCACGAGATTTGCTCGAAATTGTTAACAATTACCTACTAATTGTAGAAACCCACGGATTACCTGAAGTATGTGCAAGGATTGAATGATCAAGGTGGCCAAATGTATATTTTTAATATGGCTACCCGGCTTTTATTTCCTTCAAATCGTGACATTAGCCAAACTTTTTATTTTCCATCATTACCATCACGGTTTCAGCGTGGTAATACGATCTAATTTTTTTTTATTACCCCAAGAAATTCGATGAGTAGATAGCCGTTCGTCCACCAATTTGACATTACCCTGTCGAATTTTGTTGAATTCTGAAGAGCCGTTTTGGAAATACATGGATATCTATCATCCCGTTCTGCCTTATCGGCATCGATGAGTTGCCATTTCCATTCGTTCATCCGACGCCGTTTCCTCTTGAACGCCGTACAAGAAACATAGGAGTAATTCGCTCTCGAATTAATACCGCGAAAACACTACAGACGTGCAATTCCAATGTACCACTGCTGACAATGAGATAGGTACAATACCCGTGATCGAAGGTCGTAGCGTATTCGAGGCGAGATGAGAGAACGCGTTTGCGCAATAGAAGGAAGAAAATGACGCCGGGAAGATGACGGGGACGAGCCTGGTAGTAAGGGTAGTCTTGCTTGTCCTTTTTCGGCAGGGTGACTCCGACGCCGAGAGCGATACGGGCGTTGGGGTGACTTACAAGGTCCGTCGTTCCGCGGCAGCTTCGTGTCTCGCGAATTGCGCCACGCGCGACAAGGGCGCATCCGCTGTAAGTAAAGTAATCCGCAAAAGCATGAAAACGTCATTTGTAAATACGCGATGAGCGTTCATCCGTTCCTTGTGTCGATGGGTGTCTAGTGTGAATATATGTTTTCCTCTCGCTAAGCTGACATTCACGCGTAGCCACAAGTGTTCCTGCGTTCCATGGTGCTTGCGGACCAACCGAGCGAAAAACAAGGTGGTCCACTTCGATTTTAAGTTCGAACCCTCCGAATCGAATGGACGAGGTTGGACGGTGATTATAAGAGAACGGTCAGTCGTCGGACCCAATAATGAAACAAACCAGCCTCGACTTCGAGAAAGATTCCGAGGGTTCTTCCAATATAAAAAAACGAAAAAGCAAAAACTAAATTTGCACGTTGGCACATTAGAGCCGGCACCGAGAAAGCAGCACCGCGCGTCTCATAGTTGCTCAAGCTCAAGTCGAAAGCTGCACGTGTGGATAAAATCGAGTGAGCTTTGGATAGGCCGCTTGTACCGCTAATTAGGAATGAATGTTTTTTCGCTGCCTGTTACGATCGGATGAGACGGATATCCGGCACCGAAAAATCTGCTACAGCCGCCCTATACCGGTGATGACGGTTAGAATTGATTTTGACGATGCGGAAGGAATAGCAGTTGCGAGACACCGGAAGGTTCGATCTCGCCGAGTATTAGCTTGAAAAATCTTTGACTAACGGAGAAAATGTTGTTCCTTTTTATTGCTGTTCGCATGTGACGCAGTACTCGGTGAGCCTGGCGGACGAGGCCCGTGACAATCACGCGCAACAGATCGAGCGTGCTGAAATCGCGAATCTGGTGAGGTCGCGGATGGAATCGCTGAATCTACCGATCGCCGATTACAACGACGTATCGGAGAAGCGGAACAGCCTCAGCTACGTAATAATAAATCCTAGCTGCGATCTTAAGCTCGAAGAGGGGGACGTAGTGTATCTGGTACGTCCGAGTCCGTTCTCGGCGCAGAAGACTTTCGAGCGTCACAATTCTCGTCGGAAGAGCAACATAAGTTTTTGCTCGGCTCAACTGGTATCCCAGATGAGCGCCGCGATCGCGTCGGCCGGTATAACCTCGACGGGTGGAGGAAGTCGTCGGGGCTCGGGTATCGGTTTGGCTAGGGCACCACCTCTCGGTAGCACGAAGTCGAACTCGCTCTCCCTGCCGGACAGTCCCACCGTAGCCGGCAGCCTGCGCGGCCGTTCGAATTCGTTGCGCGTCGTCGATGACATACTCCTGAGACGAAGCAACTCGCTCCGTCAGGGATTCACCGCGAGGAGGAAGAGCAGCCTCGAGGACATTGGCCTCGGTGCACTCTCCCATCCGTCCAATCACAATCCTATCAAGATTGCGTTGAACGGCTCGATCGGCCTCGAGGTGACTCCACCGGAAGAGGGTACTCCGGGCGGTGGTGCGAGTAACACGGGAATCCTCGACGTTGGACTACCCTCGATGCCGTCCCTCAGCACCATAGGCCTCGGACCTAGCTTAGGTGCCGGTCTCGGCGGCTCCCTTGGCGGACTTTACGATCCACCACCCATCGTACAGTCCAACAAGCCAACCGGCTTGCAGTCTCAGCAAAATCAGCTCGGACAAAACGTTGGACAACAGGATCCCCAGCATATACAGGGAACGATAGTATGATACAACCTCATGTGGGGACGCCGGCTCTCCAGTGCAGTTCGAAACAAGTGGCTCTAGCGTTCCCACATAGACTCCCGCGCGAGATTAGATTCTAGAGCTCGTCCCGATCGCAACTACCGTTCCGACTCGATTCACCACGGTTATTCGTCTTAGGCAATCGCTTTCGGGCTGCTCACGATGCGAGTCTCTCTTTGTGTGCGTCTGTATGTGTGCACGTGTCTTCAGCTACGGACGTAAAGATACATCGTACCGATTTGTGCGAACCGACCAACGCAAATTTATCGAACGTGCGTCCTTCCGATCGGTGGCAGTTGCGTTTTCCACTCGATCAATCGTTGTCGTTTGCGCAGTCGTCGTCTTTAACCGTGAATGACTTTTTTCTCGCCTGACCTTTTGCCGAGAACCAACGTTCGACGCGGTTATCGCTCGCTCGTGGAGACACTCGATTAGAGGGTTCGAGTTAACCGAGCCGTTTGAAAACGCTGCGATGTATCGGTACGTTCGTAGCTAACTTCAAGATGATCTATCCGGATAGCGTGATACGCGCTCTCTTTACGTACCTCGCTTCCAATCTTTGGAAAGAAACGCAGAAAAACAAAGCCTCGCGTCGACTTGACCGAACCGTACCGTCATCGGGTTATGCCACAAAGTTGGCACCAGTCGACCGCGAATTATCGACAACGAACCTTTCCGGTTTTTATTTTGGATATGCGAATCGTGTCAGGAACTGAGCGCGTATCGCCGTTAGTAAATACGGATCGAAGCACCGTTGAGGCAGCAATCATTGGAAGATAAAACCGGTGATTCCTTCGTTACCAACGGTCGATAAAAATGCAAACGATCTTTGAATTCGAACATTCTCGATATCAAACTGGCAACGTTCGGTCAACGGGAACACCTTTTTATTGACTATTCGATACTCGAGCGGAAAACCTCTCGGTTATCCTGCAGCTTACCGATCGAGCATCGTTTATCAACGGGAAGTCAAAATACAATAACGAAAAATATACTTTTGGCCAAGACGTATTACTAAAAATGGAAAGTAACGGAGGTAACTATTTTTCAGCTGAACGATCACCCGTTTCGTTACTCGCGCTCGGCTCCGAAAATCCGCTTACCGACGGTCGGTAAAGCTTTTACGGAGTTTAATTGCGCGGGAACAGCCGGGTAAATTCGAAATCGACGATACGACATTCGCGAACACGATCCCGGATCGTTCGACGAATAACGATCCACCAGGTGTACACAGTAAAGAGATATTTAATTATACATCATTGTTAGGCCCTTTAATAATCCATTCGCGAGTTCGAACGGTTCGACCGGCTCGGAGGTCACTCAGCCGGATAATGGGAGGTCCGGGAGGTGGTGCTCGTAACACCCCGCGTCCTGAACGACGAGGACGTCACCCTCGAAGTGTTTTATCTTTTTTTTTATCGTCTTTTCTCTTCTTTTCGAAACACTACTTAGGGCACGCTTGACCGATCTAAGGGACCCGCTATACGACGAGGAAGAACCACGAAACGAACCATCTGTACAAAGATATTGCCGATTATACCCGTAGTTCCAGATACGCGGAGTCACACGAGGAGCGTTGATAATTTCATATTTAGATGGAGCGAGAGAGATTTTGACGATTTAAAAAAAAAAAAAAATACTAATTGGTAACGAAATACGGAAAATGAAATTAGGAAATATTTGACCATTAGAATCGCATATCAAGGCCCACGATACGGCTCATTGACGGTTGTTCACGCAGTACCTCATGTTCAGGTAAATCCGATCAACAATGACGACACGGTTGACAAAAGTGCACACGCCGTTTCAAAGAAAAAAGAAAAAGGAAGAACAAAAATAAATATGTCTTCATTGATTGTTCTTGACGTGTCAAATTGGATCGAATTTCGATTCAACTTGAAACGCGTGCTCGGAAATTATCGGGAGAAAAAAAAATACCAAAAGAAACAGTAAATGGAAACTTTGAATGATACGAACGAATATACGAGAATGAGAGGGAGGGGGAAAGAGAGTAACGAACGTTAAACGGCCTCGAGTGAAGGCTTAGGACAATTTATTAATATTAAATATTGTACGACGATTGTGTAATCGACCGATCAAACAATTACGATTCTCGATAAATCATTCGTTGTTTCTGCTGGAATATACAATCGAAATAACACTTTTCCATCGGACAATGCTTCTGTTAGTTTTTGAGAAGAGAACAAATAATCGATTCGTAGAAACGAATTATTTACGTTGACAATCCGATCTTGATGACCCGATCTCTCTTTATCAACCTTCATCCTCATGGATGATCGAGACCGAGACAATTCGTTTATCAAAGTGGGTCCCCGATTCGAGCCAAATTTAATACGTTCGAGCGACCAATTTACACACTAATCGACACTTTTTTGTCCGCCTCCCAATCTCAATATTATATTCAAATAAACCTTTTTCATCGTTTATCCAATGCGAACAAAGTTGACGGATGTAACGCGCTAATTTTTCAAAATAATATTTATTCCGCTGTAAAACCTTGAGCGTGAAACTTTGAGTTCATTTCTCTCTCTTTACGAAAGTGATGTTAATTACATTTTTTCAAGACCGTTCCCGTAAAAAAAAAAAACAATTCTTGCAATTTTTGTACATACGTTCGTTAAGCACGATTCAACGGGATTCGATAATTTTGTTCCTCAACTCAAACGAACGTACTACGCTGATTATTCGTTCGCTGTGTTTGAAAAAAAAATTAAAAAAAAAAAGAAAGCAAAAATCGAAATTTCTATTTTCTCGGCACGAGCTTCGAACTTCAATGTTTCTCATGAAGACACGTTGAAAAATCGATCAGACTTCATCGACGATACACCGCACCAATTACAGACTCGATATTACTCCCTCCGTGTTTCCACCACTTATGATCCAAATGCAAACTCACACCGAGGTCCAAAATACATTGCTCGAGAAGTTCCATTTTTATTTTTTATTCTCTGTCAGCGAAATCGAGCAATTCGTCCAACGAAGCGAGAGAAAAGAAATTTCTGATGAAAAAAAAAATTAAATTGAAAACATAAACAAAGTACCGCCTTAAAATGCATACGAAAGCAGACGATCGCGCGTAAACGGTTGCAAATCGAATGGCAGAATCAAATTTTCAATATTATTTCTATGAAATCGAAACATGGCTGTGGCGTGCTGTCAAATTGATTCTTATCGGTTGCACATCTTTCTCATGGAAATTTAAAAAAAACATACGCATACAAAAAAATTAATACTAATAAATTTTCATGAAAATAAAACGTGTACGATTGTTTGAAAAATGTTTTTCGATTTTCATTGAGATAAAATAACATTTTCGAATATTTTTATTTTGATGAAATATAATTTCATATATTTCATTACTATCGTTATAATCGTGGATAAAAGTTCGATCTCAAGATGATAAAAATCAATCAATAATATTTAATAACAAAAAAAAAACAAAAACAAAATTCACATCGCAATGTTTATTTAAAATTAATACTAAAAATTATGCTTCGTCAAATTAAAAAAAATTCTGTTTTATTCCATGAGATCGATTCGATCAGCTTCGAGTCATTAAATCGATGACTCGACGAGCCCTAGTTTCATCGGCGGTGCAAAATATACACCTGACGAATAATTGGCCAAAAACGTATCCCGTATCGGTATCCATACATAAAGGTGTGCAAAACGAAACAAATGAAATTATTTGCTGGGAATTAAATGGAATAAGTGAAGAAAAATAAAAACGAGGTATCTTCAAAACCAGAAAGGAAACAGAAAGGAACAAAACAAAAAAAATATATATACATATAAATGAATATATGTAAATATATATATATATATAAATATATAACGTATGTATATATACAGGATGTCCAAAAAACCAACGATAATATTGCTCGTTCTAATAATGATTATTCCGGATCATCAAATCATGATCAAACCTGAAATCAGTTAAAGCGTCATACTTTTACAGTAATTCGTACTTTTTCGTAAATCGTGAAAATTTAAACAATTACATATTCGAAAGTCGTCCTCCTAGAATCAGGCTAATTTTCTTATTTTTACAATTTTATTTGTGTGTTGAAATATTATTATTTTTTTATTTTATTTCTATTCCCTTTCTATTTTTAATATAGAATTTTTTTAAATTATATATGACGCGAAATATTATTATGACAGTGCTCGATATTATTTGTTTATGAAAACAACCGACATATTTTTGTCCAAAAAATACCAAAAGAAACGCACAGTGACACTGACGTATACAAGCTGATAACGAAGCTATCCAACAATTTTACCATCCACGATTGTCAGAATTATCAAATTAAAACAAACAAAAAATCGAAATAAAACAAAATAACATTTTTTAAAAGATTCGAATTTTTTAACATCGTATTGTCAATTTTTTAAGTTTTTTTTGTTATGTTAAAGTTATTTTTACATTTCGTCTCTAATATAAAAGAAAAAAATTTACCATTTTCTCCGGAATTTTTTTTCCCAGAAAGAATATCACGTAATCGCTATAGTAATAACGAGAATAATTTTTTAAACTATTTTAAACGACAGAAAAAAATTGTAGGAATCTCCATATACGAAAATTTACCAAAAATCGTTAGCTTTTTCCTAATTTTCAAAAAAGATTTAAAAACGTGCGTATATTTAAAAAATTATGAAAATTCTACTCAGTCCATATTTAATTATTTTGGATAATCTCGAGCTGGTCCATTGAAAGGCGCAACGTTACCTTTGATTTTTTTTTCGGACACCCTGTACATACATAAATATACGAGATGTTAAAAGAGGGCAAAAAATATTCAACGGAGGGAATACCGGGTTATATTCACAGTCTATAGGTGACTTACACACTAATTAATAAGGCATTTATTGACCAGAAAAAAATGAGACGAAAAAAAAACAGAAAAAGAAGAAAAAGTAAAAGACAGAAAAAAAAATAAACAATAAAACGATTTAAAAATTGAAGGAGGAACGAAAGTTTGCGAAGAGTAAAAAAAGAATGTACCTATCGTATGACTCGTGTTCGTGGTCTCGCAGTACAGCGAGTGCATGGCACAAATTTATTATAAATAAATTAATATAGAGCATAAGCGAATCGAATTATTTTATTTTCCCTGCCCACCCTGATCCCCTCGTTCATTGCATTATTATTTATTTATTTATTTATATTAACCGTTCCATTATTTATTTACTTTCCATAACGTATTGTTCGAATTTAATTTTTTAGGTGAAAGAAAAAAGGTTATCGATTAATCAATTTCTTTACATTCGTTCTCGCTCGTTTAATATTTATATATATCCATTGGAATGTTTATTCTATATGCAGATTTATGCCATATATACATTTTTGTATATGCGTACGCGAATAAATTTTAAAGTATGCGGATGTGTATTTTTGTGCGTATATATATATATATATATTTACAGGGTGAGAGGTAATTCGATCTATTCCTCGATGGGGTTTATTTTAGACCCCATTTTAATCAAATTTTACTTTTTTGACAAATTTTCAGGCTCATCACCAAAAACAAATAATTAAACAAGAAAACCTTTAACTATAAAAATATTCCGAGTCATCTATATTTTTCAAAATGCGTTTGTCCATTTTTTCTGACATCGAAAAAACCATGTTTTTTCACATTGAAAAATATACGTTCGTGGTACGTATATTTTAGCATCGATTTGTCAGTTTTCAGCAAAATTGTGAATATATTATAAACGTGTAAAAAAATAATTACTGAAATTTGTATTATTTCCGAAATCAAAGATTTTTTTGAGGCTTTGATTAAATTTCTGTGATTGTGCGAATTTCATGCATTTGCTTTTTAATGTAATCTTTGATTTATCAATTTTCGGAAGTGTACAAAATGAATATTCGTTTTTATATTATTTTTTGTATTATTTGTTGACAAGCTTGAAAAAATTGCAAAAATCATAGAACCAAGATTTAATAAGTAATAAATATTTCTTTTTTTTTTTTTTATGCCTATCTGATGGAACTCGTTTAACTTGGAGTTAAACGATCTCGGAAATAAATGGTTTAAAGGAATACCAAAAGGTCGTCAAATTACCGGTCACCCTGTAATTGCAATATATATATATATATATATATATATACGAGCACGCACATACACAATTATGTATAAATACAGTATATTCCTTTTTTAGATACATTATTGACATGTTTTGTTGACCGCGCGTCGTTTGGCCGATCATGAAACGGTCTTCAACGGTTTTAATACGTTCTCGGTAAATTGACCAACGATGTTTCCACGGGGATGATAACAGGCCACGACAACGCAAGCTCCGTCTTTTTTCGCCATCGCTATACCCATCTCGCTCGTATTTTTCCATACTATCTGTGTGAAATGACCTGAAAAAAAAAAAACGTTTTTTTTTTCAATACTCCTGCCGCAATAAATAATTATTCAATAATTAACAGCGCCGGATTAGCCGCGTGGTAAATTCTGTAGGAATGGTAAATATGTTTGCCAACATATTTTGTCAAAACAAAATGTCGAATATCTCGACGAAAAAAAAAAAAAAAAAAAAAAACAAATCGTAAACGAATTTATGGTAATTATGCAAATGTGGGACTCCACCCCAATTTTGGTATCAGCTTTGTTTTTTTTTTTTATCATAAATTGCAGATGTAGGGCTCCACCAATTTTGGCATCGGGTTAATTTTTTTTTGTTATAAATTGTTTTAATTAATTAGTCATTACTAGTGATATTTAGTCTGCGGATCCCTATATTTTTTTTTAATTATTATTATAAGTTATGGGGTTGTGAAGGTCGGTGAAAAAACCAGTAAAATATATTTTTTCGTATACTTCGACGTCTAAATGTCGAATTGACCCGAATTTTTTAACAAATTGAGCCTTTGTAAATATACCCAAGCAAACCCAAACAAACCAAAACAACCATATATCTCATAGAAATAATCAAAGTCGTTTGGGTTTGTTTGTTTGGGTTTACAAATTAAAAATTATGCCTCTGCCAGGTAAATATCACTAGTGGTGAGTAATTAAAATAATTTGTGGCAAAAAAAAATGTCCCGACAAAATTGAAGTGGAACCCCACATCTGTATAATCACCGAATTTACCAAAAGACGGTTTGAAGAGAACGAACCTAACTGCACTTTGATTTCTTATTTTTATTTTTCGATTTTTATCGCTGCACATTTATGTAGATAAATATTTAATGTTTGTTTTATTTATTTTATTGTACAAAAAAAGACTTTACTCTAAATCCTGAATATAAAATAAAATATTGTTCCATTTTATTATTTAGTTCAATTATAAAATAAATAAATAACGAAAAATTGACCAGTCAACAAAAAAAAAAAAAAAATGTTCCACGAACTCACAAGTATTGAGAACTTTTGGCTCGGTGCCAAATTTGTGATCCTTTTTTTCGGAATACCACTTGGAGACGACCTCGCGCGCGGACGCAATGAGATTTGGATCGGAGCATTGCATCGAGTAAATGTTTTCTCCGTAAGGCGACGTCGATTGTGGCACAAGTTTGTTCGTGTTTAGTAGCGTGAATGCCCAAGCCTGAAACACAACGAAATGAAAACACCGCCCGCGAACGAATAAGGATAACAACGAGTGGATTTATGTCGACAAGTTGAACGGGTATCAGTCGTTAACCTCTGTTGAATTGACGACGCATGGAAATATCTTCGACACAGTATTTCCGTCCTTGGCGTGTGTGGAAATTGGATTAAGAGAACGTCCGGATTTTACAAGCGACAAAACGACGATTTTTTAATTTTTTTTTTCGTCCGACAATTTAAAGTTTCTAATTTTGTATCGCCATCGTAAATAAATGTTTCGAACTGATAACTCGCATTGAAGTTAACACCTCGAAAATAACATGGAGAGTATAGTCTTCAAACACATTTTCAGGTTTTCCGAAAACGAATTTAAAGTCCAGTTAAGCCCTGTCAAAATTTTACCTAACCTCAAACAATTCTTCGACACGAACAACAGAAAAAAGAATTTTTGGCTTGGGGTCCGACCACTCTTTATATATGTTTTTGGAGTCTCTGAAACCAAATCTGAAGTCCATTCAACCCTATCGAGCTTCCTCATCCAAGATTTTCAAGTTTTTACCGTGACTTCGAGCAATTCAGTAACTAAATCTAAAATTTATCAACTTTATCCTGACATGAGTTTTCCATAATCTAAAATAACCTTGTAATAAGCCGAAGAAAAAAATGTTGACGCGAAATGCTTAAAAATATTGTTTTTTTTGCCAGTATTGAACGCTAAAATCCATCACCAATGGTCGGGATCTTTTTGTATCTTCCGAATCTTCCGAAAATATAAATTACCTTGGCAGCTGCTGTCAACTCGGGACTCAGCCTCAAATCTGGAACCCTGTGACGTCTCCTGTACTCGTTGTGAACATTGAGGGCTTCCTGCTGCCAGGTTGCCTCATCGAGCGGCGGATGCGCCTGTCTGCCGGCACTTACGGCCGTTCTTTTATTCGGTGAACCACCACCGGGCAATAATACGTTCTCGGTGAAACTACCAAGGAAATTTCCAGCCGGATTGTAATTGCAAACGACGTAAACCTCGCCGTTACGATTCCGCGCCATTCCGACACCGAGTTCCGTACTGTCGCGCCATACGACTTGCGTAAAGTGGCCGGTCTTGAGTGTCGTTGGCTCTTTGGCGTACTGGTGCTGTGACTCCTCTGCGTACCTTCGTACCAAGTTGCAATGTTAAAATGTCTTGAAGTGTCTTTTTTTTAATTAAAAAAAAAATGAATTTTTAAAAAATTAAATGGAAATAAGAATTAAATTAAATAAAATTAATTTAATTAAATTTATCAAATGGAAAAAAGAATGAAATAAAATTAAATTCATAAAAAAGATTTAAAATTCAAAGATCAATTATATGTTTTTTTTTTAAATCAAAAGATTAACAAAAATTTGCGTAATACAAAAAATAAAAATGAATAATTGAGGCTTACCATTCGTTAACAGGCTCGTCGCCACTGACTACGGTCTTCGGATTAGAGCTCCACATGCAATAAAGATTTTCACCGTATTCTATGTTCGCCCTGTGCTCCAGTCGTCCTCTCATTGCCAAGATTATCGCCCAATCTTGACTAGTTTTACAGAGCTGAGAGTTCGAACAACGTGTTAGTTTATGCAAATATTACGACCGTGGAAAATAAATGATTTCTTTTTCGTCTGGGACGAATTAATAATACAAAAATCAATTTGTAAATTTCGTTTCCATGATAAAATTCATTTTAACGTGTTTAATTCCTTTCGATTGCCGCAAAAAAAATTATAGAATTAACTAAAAAAAAAGAACAATCATTTACCCCGATATTAATAAAAATACAACAACAAAATAATCCTGAAATATTCGAAAATTCATTTTTGCATTGCGTTTTTTTTTTTTTCATGGGTGTAATTAAGTCATTGATTGGTCACCTGTTTGCTGAGCCTCAGAGGTGGCACTCCGTGTCTCGCGCGATAAAAGTTGTGAGTATCAAGACATAGGTCGATGAATTCTTTGGGAGGTCCCGATCTGCGCACAGACGGTTTACGCGTTTCAGTCTTTGTTATCTACAACACATGCAACAGACAAATATCGGTACAGAAACCATGACCTATTTTATTTATTTTTTTTTATTTTTTTACGAGAACAGTATATATAAAACGAAACATATATATATATTTTTTTTTTCAATAAATTTCACGTCCGAGCTACTCTTAATGTTACATCTAATGTGTAATTGCAGTTGCAGTCGCAATTACACGTAAAACCGACTAAAGTCCTTGTGGACGGTGTTTTCTATCGCGATATGACGGGAGCATAACCGCAATTATATCTAGTCACGATTTATCTAGTAATTCAATAGTAATTCGGAATCCAGATTTATTTGTTTATTTATTTATTTATTTATTCGTTTATTTATTTATTTATTCATTCATTTATTCATTTATTCATTTATTCATTTATTCATTTAGTCATTCATTTATTCGTTTATTCATTGATTTATTTATTTATTCATTTATTTGTTTATTTATTTATTTATTTATTTATTTATTTATGTGGCCAAAAGTATTATGTATCTCCTCGAAACATTTTTCAAAAAGTTCACAAACCTATGACAACTGATTTCACCCAATGCTTTTTATTAACCTAAATAACATTGTCAAATATTAAATTAAACAATATAAAAGCTTTTTTGATGACGACTTTGACAACTAATTAAAAAAAGTGGGATATTATGAGACGCCTAAAACTTTTGGCCAAGATTGTATATTTGCGCGTGATAAAACTAACCGGCAGATATAGCTTCCCATCAGGGAGTGGATGAAATCAACAAATCGTCAAACGCTGTACGATATTACGAACGAAATATTCGACAACCGCAACCACCGGTTGTTTCTATTTTAATGAAGTTGCAGAGAGCTGTCAAACTTTTATTTTTCGATCAGTTGATACATATGTATTTTGTACAATTTCACGTACATTTGGTATTACTTATTACGAAAAAACTACCAAATTTATGAGCCCTACGATGTGTCAATTATCCACTTTTAATAATAATTGAAGTCAGATATAGAATTTATTTGTTTGGGTTTGTTCGGGTTAATCGTTAAACATTAACCCTCAATTTGTGAACGTATAATTACACAATTATAATTGAATAATTAATAAACATTAATCATGATTAATTATCAATGAATTATTACTAAATTCATCATTTATTTTATTTTACAGTTATTTCCTACATAAATACAATATTTTTTTCTGTAAAGAGCAACCTTGTTCCTTTATAAAACTGCTATTAAAAAATAATTTTCAATAATTTTTATCTATGCTATATTTAATTGAAAAAAAAAACTTTTTTTTTCGCAAGTGGCTTAATATTTAATAAAAAAAATATATATTAAAAATAATAAAAATTAAAAAACAATGATATTTCTTCGAAAAGTATATTCTAAAAATAAACCATGAATTTTTGCAGCTTTTTTCACGAGTAATTGTGGGTGCGGTAGCGCGAAGACAAAAACGACCCAGGTTCAAGGGATTAAGGTTTCTGAAATACCATCACGGGTTGACGGTTAACTAAAACAAAGAGCTTATAATTCGATCAATTCTACACAGACTGATGCTCGTTTTAACCAAATAAATTGAAACGTCCATCAGAAAAGTAGTTTCGTCAATTTGTGAGGTTACGTCGATTTAAAATGTATCCTTAAGGAGTTTCACGCAAAATGAAAGAGTCTCGTTACACACCGAAAATTAGGAAAAAAGGCTCGTGGAAATTACTCCGAAAGAATTATCTCGGTGAGACTCCTCTTCACGCTGGATGACGAATCGAAAACAGCCTGGGTTCGTTTCATCGAGACGCATCACGATTTTTCTCGTACACTCTTAAACGAGAAGTATTATATTCAAGAGAATGATTTTTTCGCCTCGTTTAATGAAACGCAAGCGTGCCGTCGCGTTCTCATTCACTTTGGGAAATATAGGTTCATCTCTGGACTCGCGAATACAACTATTCACGACTACACGTTGAATCCTGTATTGCGTTTATACTTGCACGAATACTCGTTTGCAATAACGAACGATTCAACAATTTTCTCTTCTCGCGAACAAGATCGAGAGAAAATAATGTCTCGAGTGTAATATCTCAAAACACGTACACTCACGTACACATTGATTTCCGGTTTGCGAAATTTCACTGCTCGGTGAATTTCTAAAAAGCCATTTGCATACGCGTTTCGCACCGTTCGTTTCAATTCATTCAATTCCATTGTCCAGAATTTTATCAGTCTCGATCTATAGGTGTGAATTAACGAGTGCAGAATTATTTCTGAGTTTTTTTTTTATTTTTTATGATTTTAGGTAAACTTATTTCTTTGACCTTCGAGTCCGAGGCAAAATATTCCATATTTTCCAAAAGATTATTATTACATTTTTGTTGTTGTTAAAAACGAACATTTTCCTTC
>JAPYZI010001323.1:0-35278 GCA_030523105.1 Ophioninae sp. A BG-2022a
AAAAATTTGCAAAAATCGATGGTCTGACTTTGAAATTCTGCCAAAAATCGAAAAACCATCGGATATTAATGATTAAAAAAGCAATTTGAAGAGAAAATCCTAACGAAGAGATTGAGCGCAAAGTGGAGTGCCAAATCCCAAAGGGAAAAAAGTTATCGATGATTTAGTGAAAAAACGTTTATCCCTCAAAAATCCAAACAATTTTTTGATTTTTATTATTTTTTTTATTGACCCATTTCGATGTAATTTTATCTCCTGAGAACGAATCTACCATTCGTTTTCTTCAAAACCCAAAATTCCTATGAAAAAATTGTAAAAAACTTCTAAAATCACGATTTCTTTTGCTGTGTGCAGTGTTTTCGACGAAAATTCATTGATATTCGTATTCAGCTGAAAATTTTCGATTATATAGACCCTTTTAATACTTTTAAAACAGAAAAAAAATGTTCGACTACCCCGGTCACTTTTCCGGAATCTCAAAAATCATGAAATTGTAAGGTCGTAGAGTGAGCTTCTTATATACTATAGAGATTTAATGGGGTGTGTTTGGATAAGGTTTTTCCTTAACTCAAATAATGGCGTTATTGCAAATAACTCGGCAATGGTCCTGCCACGATTCTTCATCCGAAAAGTCGAGAGTTCGCGGTCGAATTCGCGTGCGGGGCGCGCCATCCGTCGGTAGTTACTCGCAGCACAAAATCTCAAAATTGTCATTACCGACGTAACGAGGTGCCGCGTCAAAACTTTCCAACGTGTTCGTCATTCCCTTAACAATCATATTCCGGGCAAACGAAACAATCACCATTGATCACCTTTTAACATAGCGTGATGAGTACCTTTTTCTTGACCGAAAAAGCGATTGCTTCATGAAACCTTTGTGAACCTGCAATTCAGCTATCTCTTCCATTCACGGCGTTCAGTAATGTGACACTTTGTTTCAATGTATGGAAGTAGTGCGGCGTGTCTTCGTTTGGTTAGGCTTCGTTCACTGCTTTCACTTTCTACTTCCGGTGATCACTACACAACCCTAGCGGTGAAATCAGAAAGCTAATTCTTCCGAGTTTGTTGTCGAAACCTCTAGTAACTTTTCCGTTCAGCTCCGGCGTTCAACGTCTGTGTTGTCAACTGCCCACGAATATCGGGGGGGCGTTGATGCGTCTCAAAGTTAGGTATGACAGAGATAGAGTGATAGCTACTGTACGTCAGAGTGATAGAGATGCAATGTTTTCAACATTGCATTTACTAATCTGTCATTCCGTGAATATAATCGCGTTCTTTTGAACTGCAATACAAACAAACAACATTGAGTGGTATCAAATTTGGATTGTGCGATAAATTTCTTAAACAACTAGTCTGTTCCATCGGCTAATAGACAGTTGATTAAATTATGATCGGACCGATTCTCGTTCGCGTTTTATAGGTTATACACAGCAAATATCTCTTCTGACGTTTCGCTACCGTCAAACTATCGTTTTTAGTCCCATACAAACAATGTCGCACATTTTAGTGCTCGGAGTAATTTTCAACCGAATTTTATAGGTTATTCATAGATTGTTTCGCAGCTGACATTTCGGTACCATTGAATTATTGTTATTAGTGCCAACGTATGGCAAGATGATCCCGCATTTATTTATTCATCCCTTCATTTCGCTCGCGATTTATTTATAGCGCTCGCTCCGTCAGATAACCCGATCGTGCGATAAACTTTGTAACCTTGTCGGCGTCACCTAACTGTGATGCGCAATCATAGACAATGACATCTTACAAATGTTTGACCTCGTTTCATGACCCGGATCTTGCTTGACCAAACCATCAGTGAACGGCACGTGGTGACTTTCTTTGGATCATTTGTGTATCTCTTTTTTTTTTCAGACACAGATACGCCGTAGCCATGACGGAAGACGACAATGTGGAAAAAACCTTTGTGTTCAAGTTTCCCACCTGTACAACAGGTGATGAATACACTCTGGAGATCCCGCTCAGAATACCGTTTGAGGGATCGGTCAAAGAACTCTCTCACAGGATAATGACATCGTTCAAATTGCCTTGCTATGTTGAAGAGGACCTCAGAGATTCCCTACGTCTTTGGGTAAAAAAAACATCCCTGCGTTTCTATGATGATAAATCAGAGGAGCAGTTGGATAGGGTGCTCAGCGGGGATCTTGACGTCGAGGATGTCATCAAGAATTTGGAAAAGGCATACAAGTTGAAGACTGTCGAGTATGCGGAACCGATGGGTACTACAGATGAGGAATTGTTCGCCGCTGCATATCACAGACTCGTCCATTCTCCCGCTTTGGAACCAATCTTGCAGGCTGAACACGAGTATGGCAAAGATGTCACAGAAGTCATACAGATGAGGGATTCCGACTATGAACAGTTAACAAAAAAGTTAATATTCTTATCAATATCAAAAATTGCAAATTGAAAATTATGCAGTCATGTTCATTGAGAAGTTTCATGTGATCTTTTATTGATCTTGTTCAGACAAACTAAAGAGATGCAAGTCGCCATAGAAACTCTGGAAGCGGGTTCAACAGAGAAGTCGATCAACGAAATGGCCGCTAGGCACTTTGAGGAACAAAGCTTGCTGCAGGGACACTGGGGCTCGAGGGTAGATGCACTGAAGCTGGAGCAACATCGTCAGTATCGCAACTGGATTATGCGGTTACTTGAAGAACAACAAACGAGCATGTTACCCACTCCGGCGTAAGCATAAAATAACGCAGTTATTCACTTTCATGGAGTTATTCGTTGATAATCTTCAAGTACAGAGTACTTTTGCGTTTCTGTAGAAGTTCACCAATGGTGCCGATGCCACCGATACCCAGCGGCCATGACAATTCTGTTGTAAACGAGATAAAAAACACCTCGGACTTCCCACAACTGGAGGAAAGCTTCACCATACACTTGGGATCGCAGATGAAACAGATGCACAACATACGAATATTGACCGGTGACGTTTTGGACTTTTGCAGAACGAAAAATGGTGACTCGAGGTATATATGGAATTAAAACGAAAAAATATTTGGTCTCTTTTCACCAGTTTTATCTTCTCGATTTTCTAGCAACGTGGATCCGATACCCCAGAGACTACAAACCGCCCTTGGATTGTACTCGAACGACTTGTGCGGCCTCGTGCTCCTCAGCGATAATCACTTGGGCAGTTATTCAGGAATCACGAAAGGTTAATTGACTATCCCGTTTGGGGGTCTATGGGAGGAACAGATCAAGGCAAAAAACATTTGTCAGTGGGATCTAGTCGAAAATTTTACAAACCTGCAAATCTAATAAACGTAATTGTTCATTGTTCTTGCAGAGCTCTGCTCCATATGCCAGTTAACAACGGAATTTCATTTTTCACCGATCGACGAGCAATTGGAGAAGATTCGAGACGACGTGAAGGAGGCCGTTGCTTGGCGGCAGTCTCATCACCGCGATGGAAGCGATCCTCAAGTCGGTTCCTCATCCTTTCTTGATTCGTGCCTATTCTGGGAAACGAACAAAAATACGACGATTCACTTTTCTTGCGTTTTCAGACGAGGAGATCTACGACGAGCAAATCACTGCAAACCGGTGATGTTTTCATAACGAGGCATTCCAATTTGGCGCAAGTCCACGTAGTCTTTCATATGGTCGTGAACGAGTCGCTGAGATCAGGCGACATAAATTCACGTCATCCAGTCATTCTCGGATTGAGAAATATACTGAAGACAGCTTGTTGCAACGACGTTACCACGCTGACGATACCAGTTCTCCTTGTGCATGAAATGACAGAGGTGAGAGTCGACTCGCTTGCGCTTGATGTATCGTTCGCCCTTCCTCAACGATTCCGGTTATCTCTCATTCCTGGTCGATCCTCAACTGAACGGAATACAACCCTGCACCTTGCCCTGCAAATCGAAGACAAATTCGAACACGAATATTTTGTCCCGCAGGACATGACGGTCGCTTGGTGCACCAAACGAGCGGAACTCGTGTTCAAATGCGTCAAAGGCTTCATGATCGAGATGGCGTCGTGGGGTGGCGCCGAATTGAAGAATTTGCAGTTTCTTGTACCGAAGGTAACTTAGTTTTTCTCAAGATTGCATCAGTCTGGAAATTGGATGGGAAAAAACTGTCATCATGAAATATCAACATTTCGACAATCAGCAGATTGACAATCTTTACGTTTTCTCTTCGCAGGGAATGTCTGAAGAGGTTTTCGGCACTCTCGCGACCATGCTACCCAGCATATTTCGGGTCTCGAATCCGCTCGTCTTCAAAGTCACCGATAGTCCCCACACGCCGAAAAAATGATAATGAACGAGCGGAGATAGAAATACAAGAATCGTACTCGTCGATAAGTCTAACTTGGCTTTGATGTCTGCTTTCATTTGCAACAATAAGCGTACCTATGTACATATAACACGATTTTTATGATTTTTTTGCGTTATCGGGATCACCAAAGATGATCGAGAGACTTTCATTTTCCACGGTTTATAGTAAACGACGTTTTCCCGGATACTCGTTATCACATCGTTCTGTTTCTCTCTTCCTGGCTCTCTATCGAGTATATTCGTAATAACAGCTATAATAATAATAATAATAATAATAATAATAATAACGCTCTGTTCGTAA
This sequence comes from Ophioninae sp. A BG-2022a, assembly GCA_030523105.1. NCBI lineage: Eukaryota > Metazoa > Arthropoda > Insecta > Hymenoptera > Ichneumonidae > Ophioninae sp. A BG-2022a. Next base: position 4,621 of record JAPYZI010001323.1, read on the forward strand.
GGTCAGTGCATTCGTTGCATCAAGATTGGACACTCTCGTCACCATCCGCGACAAAATGATTGCTCGGACAAAGTAAAACACGATTAGTAAATCAAGAAACGATAAATTAGAGTTAACAACAATTTTATTTCGACATTGTGTTTTATCAAGCGAGCGTACGTTTAATCGAAGGAGAAGTATCAAAGGAAGAGCCAATCGGAGAGCGCGAATTGATGAAGAGAATCTTGGAAAGTATTAATTTATCAGAATACTTAACATCCTTCGCGAGGAGAAACGTACTGGCGTGTGCTCGTGGCCATCTGACTCTTCATAATAGCGCGAATATTTTCGCAGTGGGGGAATTGTATAAATCGTCCCGCATTATCTAAAAGTGACGCCGTTAGGCCACTCGACAAATCTGAACTTTATGAACCACGGCGTGACGAAGTTCTCGCGAGAAATCTCGCGTTCGCTGTCTCTCTTTTTTTTTCTCCTGTTTTCTTTGCTTTTATTCGGCGTTAACAGTTGTCGAGACTTTTGCAAGCTTTTTAGTTCGATCTAAGCATCGTGACGACCCCCCTCGTGTCATCGCGGAAAATGGATCGATCTTTCGCGATGATTTGGCTCGGGCTGATCACCGTTTACGGATTATGTGTTATCTACGATGCTGGTGCTACGGTGGTGAGTTTAATCAGCATATTGTTGGGAAATGCAATTAGGGACATTTCGGGAAATCCAATTGAAAGTTAAACATCTGGTTCGCTAAAATTAGAGAAAGAAACGTCAAGTTTTGGTGTAGCATCTTTTTATTTTTTGGTTTTGGGGTCGGAAATTCATGAAGAGAATTAGAGTTCAATAATAATTCGCCTGCTCTGGTCAGATGTCTGAAAAATTGGATATTGCGATAACACTATGGAACTATTATTGTTAATCGAACAAAAAACAACGGGGCCAAATAATTTTGTAGCATTATGATTTTTTGGGCAATTAACAGAATAGCGAATCGGGTTTTTGTTGGAAAATTAAAAGAAATCACAATGAGTTGAAGAAAAATAAATTTGTACGGATTTCATATTTATCAGAGTTTTTGCAAATACATTTTATTTTGGAGCGTAATGATTTGTCTGGGAAACTAAACGAAAATATAAACGCAATTGATTTTTTTTTTGAAAATTAGAAGACAGAACATAATAGAGAAACAAATAATATTTTACCCATGATCTTTTGAAGTACTGATGCGATTAAAAATTCTTTTGATCTTTTTTTCGTTCCCAAGGTCGACCTTTCGTACAAGAAGCTGAAGAAGGAGAATTTCTTCCTGACGATTCAATCGCAGTTGAACCTTCACAACAAAACCGACCTGATACTACGCGGCAACCAGTTTGACAGTTTTCTCGACTGCTCAACGACGCTCAACAATGTGAGGAAGCTCGATCTCTCGGAAAATAATCTGAAGCGTTTCTTCTTTCTTTGCAAGAATGAATACAATCTCGAGATATTGAACGTCAGTCACAACAGCTTGGAGTACATTGACGAGGCCGCTATCAACCAACGTATACCGAAGCTCAAAGTGCTGGATCTTTCTTGGAATAAATTGACGGTCGTCAATGAGACGATGTTGGAACAGACGAAGGTGAATTTTCTCAAGAATTTTATAGCGGATAGAAAAACGAAATGAAAAATCACGGTGTATTTAATCGGCTCTAAATCCGGGAATGAAGAGTCGCGGGTGTTATCGAAAATTTATTGGACGTTGATTGAAACCCCGACGATTGGACGAGTAACGCAATAAATCCGGAGAGGTCACTGTATCGGTGCCTTCAAGTATCACACTGAAACGTCCGCTCGTTTTATTTTTTATTCTCGCACGTCTGCGATAACGCCGTAAAATAATTGAGATTGAAAAAAATACATTTTTAATTAATGATCAAAGGAAAGCGTTTCGCATGATTCTTGTACAATCCCAGACAGAGGAGAAAAAGAGAATATAAAGGATAACTTAATTCTGACGATTAAAAAAAAAGTAAATTAGAGAACTTTTGGCACATTCGAGGAATCTATCGCAAAGCGTTTCCAAATAAAATGATTAAAATGAAAAATAAAAAATGTTAGTTTCGGACAAGGTAATGACGAAAAAAAAGTATTTACTATGAAAGGATCCCTCCAGAAACTGCCGATTACGTATTTCTGTGCAGAATATTTATTAGACAATTCTTTCAAAATTCGTAGCCACTTCATTGCATTTTTTTTCGTAAACATGGCGTAAAGATTCTTGTAGATGCTGTATTAGAAACGCTTTTAATGTTTTGTGGTATTTCGAATTGTCCAGGAAAAATGTACTAGATATAATAGAATAGTAATTTACTGGTATCCGAACAATTGTAGCTTTCAATACTCTAAATTGGTATTTGTAAAAAAAAAAGATTAGTTTTGTCGAACTTTCTGGATTTCCATTTAATCAAAAAAGTGCAACGGAATATTTCTAATGGGATATGGGCATACAATTCTCGTTATATTTGGCACCACGAGACATTAGGGGAAAAAACAAAAATTGTTCTCTAAATTGTACAAATGCAACATTGTTTGGGCTATTATTTAATCGACCGAAAAAATTGATTGACTCTATTTTAATCAGATCGTCTCGTTTCCGTTTCAGATGCTGATATTCCTGTCAGTTGCGAACAATCCGATAGCTCTGATCCACGAAGATTCATTTTTACCTCTGCGGTTTCTCGCTCATCTTGATCTGAGCAACGTCTCGGCCACCTATTTCCCGTCTGCGCTCTTCAAGCCCCTGACGAGATTGAGTTTTTTGAATTTGTCGTACAATCCGATCGTGGCGCTACCAATCTTACCGATGAGCCTGGAGGAGCTAGATATCTCGGGCACCGACATTTTTTATCCAGAAAATTTGTTGCTACCCCACTTGACGTCGTTGCATATGAATCACATGCCCAATTTGACGCAACTGTTGCTCAACGATTTCGAAAATTTGACGATGCTGGAGAGCCTCTCGATGGAGGGTTGCGAACGACTCATGGAGTTTAGGGTTTGGCCACCGAATGATCGTCTTTTGCCGAGGCTACAACGCTTGTCGATAAAGCATTGCGGCATCGAGTCACTCAACGGTGAATTACGGCCGATAATGCAGCGCACATCCATTGTCGATCTTCAATTCAATCCCTGGCACTGCGATTGCAGAATGCAGTGGGTCAACAGGCTCAAGCTCGCCAATGACCTCAGTCAGGATATCAGGTACGGTTAAATCGACACAAGACGTCGCTAACGAGAAATTAGCAATTGGAATGCGGGCTCTCGCAACTAGGTTATACTGCTAAGTTGCAAGTCCTGCAATTTGTCAGAATTCTTTTTTTTTCCAGTTTCGAATTAAGTTTTCTATAATTCTAAATTCAGTTTGGAATTCGTTGTTCTGTCTTCATACGAAATATTATTTTAAATTCTATATTTATATTTTTGTTTGTACTTTCATTTACTATCATATTTCTTATTTAAACTGCAGAATGAATCAATCTTTTGATTTTATTTTCGTAATATCCAGAAGGTAACGATGGATTAACAAAATAGCTCATTTTTGTAGTTTTCCTTCTTTCAATTGTCGAAGTAGTTTCGATTAATAAACGAACTACACAAAATATCTTCCAATAATTGCAAATATCAATTTATTTTCCTTTTTACTGTTCGATCGTCCATACTTTTTTTGTATTTAAAAATGAAAATTGCATATTCCTGTGCTCTCTTTTATTATTCGAATTTCCGTCGCCACATCTAATCGAGAAATTAATAAATAATGGCTTTTCTCTGTTTCTCTTCCATCAAGGTGCAATACTCCAACGGTCCACTATCGAAAGCGTTTGGCGGATATACCGAGCACCGAGTTAATCTGCGACGATTACAACTGGTCTGTTTATCCTTTCGTGTGGACTGCCGTTGCTCTTTTGATTTTCGGTCTCGTTGCGAGCGTCGTAGCCGTCGCGATAAAGAGGCCGATATCCCAGTGGAAATTGCCTAATCGCGGAGGAAACACAGTCTCGTACAAAAACGTCGTCGAGTCGAACAACGATCTGATAAGAATATTGACACCGGGCGAAATGTCCGATCGAGCCGACGAATAAAAATTTTCACGTTTTCAAAATCACGGAGAAACGTGAAAAAAAAACAAGTTGTTTTTCAATAACTGCGATCGGGTCTTTGAACGAACGTGGATATTTCAGTCACCGGAGTTCGAACTGGATTTGCTTTTTACGCAAATCACATCGAAGATTTTTTAATGCAATAGTTAATAACTTAATTAACCTCGAACTGGATGTTCGAAAAAAGGTGTTGCGTGTCGACTTAACCTTATCGTATCGTAAAAATATTGTCCCCATTGCCCAATAAATTTAAGTCGCTAATCGGTGACGAAAAAAGACAATAAAAAGTCGAAGATTACAATTATTTCGAAAATATGTCTCGTTTTTATGATACATTTGATAATTTATCGTAAAAAATAAAATATAGTAATATATTATTATGTATTGTATATAATGATGTATTATTATTGTTATATATATCAAGGTCAAGTCGATACCACGATACTCGTTGATAAACGTTGAATTCAATTCGGACTGAAGCGAATTAGTAAAGAATCAGAAGCGGAAGAGTAGTAATTCGAAGTATCCTTGACGCAGTTTCGTAATTCTGAATTGCATCGTTGCAAGACGCTCTCACTTGATCTCCGAAGTAAAATGCTTTCATGGACGTCATCGTTGTTGTGTAAAACGGTTAGCGGAGCAGGGAAAGGGAGGGGAAGACAAAGGGTTAGAGACGTTTGGTTCGTTACACCCAAAGGGTTTGAACCATCGTTTGGCTCAACCCTTTCGTTGGATCTTCCGAATTTTCGAAGAAAAAGAAGAAGAAAAAAAGAACTCGACAAAGAAAACTCCACAATGACGGTCCGGTGGCTCAGCGAATTCGAATGATGAGAGGGGTAAAAAAGAAAAATGATTCGATCAGCCGAGCACGATAATGGCGCCCGTAATTCCTCGAGAGACACCGATATTTTGTTCCAAACCCTCGGTAATTGGACACTCGATAGAAAAATACAAATAAAATCGGAGTTAGGTTTCTTCTTGGGTTCGCAGACCGTTCTCGATGTTAATTCGAGAGGTATACGGGTGGTACGGGAGTGAATACCAATCCTCTTGTATCGGGGCTGTTAGAAAATAATTACGATTTTCAATCAAGCTCAATTACGCGGAAATCTATTTTTTTTATTTATCCATGCTTCCTTCTCGTCCGGAGATGTTTCTGCTTCTTCAGAACGTTCGACCAACAGTTGTAAATCTAAAGTTGCTTTTATCTGAAAAGGTCGATAGAAAAGAAAAATGAATAGTTTTCTTACTAGTTGTTTCTTCCGGGCTTACACTTCGAGCGATCTTCGACCTTGTCGAAAAAATGACGATTATTCTCCAACTTGCATAAAAGATACGAAATAGGATAAAAATCGTCATCGTATGGCAATCTTTCGGGGGTGAGTTCCCGAGAAAAGCATTTGGATATAATTTAAAAAATACGAAGAAAAGCAGGACCCAATCGAGACGAGGTTTGGCTTACGACCAAATGGTGCTATGAAGATCGTCAGTTTGGCTGACGTGTGCGGTGATCGCGTGCGATGTAGCGATCAGTCTTTGTACCGTAGTATGATCTTCTCCTGCGGGACGAAGCCTATCGGGTTACCCTCTGCCTTCTCTCCGCGTATACGTATAATAATACACGTATACAGGGTGTCCCAGATCCAACGGTGCAAACGAAAATCCGGCACGAACCGCCGTGTTGCATCTTTGGAGGTATATATTCAGGCATATTCCTTTTTTCAACTTGATCATCAGAATACAGTCATAAGACATTTGGACATATTACAAAAATCGAAAAAATCGATAAACTTCGAATGATTTTATTCGATTATTAAAATCGATGAATTTGAGAAATTTTGAAACGCGCGTTTGTATGCTTTAGAAAATGTTGAAAAATGCGTTAAGGAACAACAGAAAATTGTAAAAACGGATTTAGAAACTTCGGAAAAATTTTTAAGTAAATTTAGGAGTTTCAGATAAGTTTAAAAAGGAATGTAGAAGCTTTAGAAAATGGGCTTGGAAATTTAGCGAATTCGAAAAATGCTGAAAAAAACAAAGGAAGATGTAAACATTTTAAAAATTCTAAAAGTTATCATATGTTTGGAAGTACTGAGCTGAACTATATAACTATTTTCGCAAAGGCAATATGGTCATTTATTGTATTCGTTGGATTATTTCCTTTCGACCACTCGGTTTGGGACACCGTATACATATACATATAAGGCGCGACGTGGTGGTACTCTAACCTCCATCGCATTCTGTACTCTTCGATGCATCGCACACGCACTGCGGGCTTCCAATGTCCAAAAATCTCGCGTATACATTATGCCACGATGAACAGGATCGTGCGCTTTTTTTTCATGCCACGTATATATATGAGAACGCCCTCATGAAGCGCTCTATGGTGAGGGAGGAACCGAAGGATATTGGAACGCGGTGCTCGTACACTTGCGATAGCCTGTCAAAAAATCGGTAGACCCGAGGTTATATCCCAGTTATACGATCCTCGTAAAAACCTTAAGAAGAGACCCTACGCTTAGACTACGGAAAAAAAAGAACGTGTTGGAGTCATTGTTTGGGTTTAGCATGATAATTGTTGTGCTTAAAAAAAGTTATGGTAATTGGACAATACACGAGTATCAAATAAATTGGGGTTATTGATTCTATTATTTTTATAGGTTAGGATATTGATTCTATTATATTTATAGGTTAGGAATTTTATTCTATTATTTTTTCATGTTGGGAATTTGATTCTATTATACTTATAGGTTAGGAATTGGATTCTATTAATTATTTTATAGGTTACCATTTTTTACAGCTCGATTTTCGTTCGTTATGAATTTACGTTCCTGGCTATGGTTGGTTGGATTTTCGATAACTAATTTCAATGGATTTTGAGCTTATTTTGTTTGATTTCTAAATGTTCGAATTTCAATTTTTGATTTCTGTATCCTATTTTGAACTTTCCGCTTCAATCTCAAGTGGCTAGACGAGCGATTTTTTTGAATTTTTACAGAAAATTGCATCTTCATCTTGCACTTCCTTTATTGCCTTCGTAAGAAGCGAATTTGCAAAAAACGTTTTTCACCAGTTCCAACCTTTCAAAAAACATTTTCCTCATTGTTTTTTTTTAGTTTTCGATTATTCTACTTGGATGTTGAAAAATATTCTTATTCTTAATCAGAGTTTCGTTTCATTGATTCCGGAGGAGTAAAAAGAATCCGGATCACAAATTTTGGACCTTCTCAATCGCGGCCAATATGGCGTGGTGCCTTTTTTTTGGCTACGATGTAAAAGAGAATATACAGTGCGCGGGTCCTCTCGATATCGATTTTCTGCCGATACGTTCTCCACGCCACGAGAAGGATCGAAGGACTCAGTTTTTTTTTCTATTTACGCGTTTTTGTTTTCATTTTTTGAGGGTTGTTAGGAGAATACGAGGATATCCGCGTGAGCGTTTCTCCCGAAACGCCGCGGGGTGTCCTGTTTCGCCCATGTGCCCTCCTCGTAATTCGAGATTCCGTCGGAGCCAATTCCCTGTTGCCCTCGCGGATTTTCGGTTTTGGACCTCGCGATGCGAAAACAAAAACGGCGAGAAGAAGGGGGGGGAGGAAGGGAACGAGGGGCGGATTTCAAAAAGAACGAAAAAGTGGAAAATGATGAAAAAAAAAATGGTCAAGTGCGTGTCGGATCACGCATTAAAGTCGGATACAAAATCCGGAGCATGTTAGATACACACATCCTTGTAATATTTAATTATAATCTCATTCGTACGAAAAAAATTCTGAAATCGTTGCCTATGAAAATAGTTTTTTACGAACGACGATAATTTTTAGCCGTTAGATGAAGTTATTCGAACAGTGATGAACATTTTTTGGTTGTAATTCCCTTAAAAACCGCTTTATTTTATTTTTCTCGAACGTTATTACTCTATTTCGTTAATTGTAGCTGAAAGGACTTGCGACAATTTATTTCTACGAATTATTTCGCATTTTTGGTTGAGAGATTGTGAAAAGAGCGAGGGGAGAGAATTTCCTTAAAGTCTGAAGCGTAATTCCAAAAACGTCGTACGAAAAACAGTTCGAAAAAATTCCATCAGGGTGCTGATGAGGTTATGTTAAATTAAGTTTCTTAGATCGAGAATCCCGAAGAAAAAAAAGGTTTTCTTCAATTTGTGAATTGGTTGGAGTACATCGTGGCTCTGAATGTAGAGATTGAAATAGTCAAGTAATTTGTATAATTAATAATAAAATAATTACGACGTTGATGAATTGAATTGAATGTTGTATAATTTTTTGAATGGCGAAATAATGCAATTTTTCGAAAAGGAAAATCAGGGAGGTAAACGTTTTCGAATAAAAGTATCCACAAGATGGCGAGAAGCCACAAAATGGCGGACAGCCCTCAGATGGCATATTGCCACCTCGAAAACGCGATTTCCATTTTCTCGGAAACGACTCAACCGAGCGGGATGAAACTTGGCTCATTCGATGCAGAATTTTGGCAAAATATCCGTGCCTTAATTATTTTCAAAAATATTAATTATTTCATGCGTGAAATAGAAATCTTTTTTTACAGTAATCTGACCGTTATTTAGATCGGGTTTTCACAACCATCAATGTGCCCCATTTTTCTCCCATACAACTTGAATTAACTCAAGGAAAGAACGACGCAGTACGCGTGATCGGTCGAGCGAAAAAAAAATGTATTGCGACCGAGTACATGAAACAAAAGTTGCTCGTTAGAGAGGAGAGATTGAAGGAGCAGGCTTTGCGAAGGATCGGGGTGGCTGGTGTAAGCGCGTTCGGCAAGGTTGAGGGGATGTCGTCTGCACTTGACACCGCTCCTTGGTGCGACGATATTCCGTTACCATTACGTCGTCTTGCACGACGAAGATGAAGGAGCGAGGAGAAATGAGGCGAGGAGTTTCATGAGATCAAGGAAAGCACGATAGGACTAATACAAACCTATAAGCGTTCATTCTCCATACAACCGAAACTCAAAGAATCACCGGTTCAGTCATTGGCCATTAAATTTGACAAGGGAAAACCGAGAACTGGAAAATACCCTTCAGCATGCCAATTACTAATCCTCATACTCATTCCTCATCCCAATGGACCTCTTTCAGACTACCTCGGAAAAATTAATTACAAAAATCTTTTCGTCCTAAAAAATCAAAATGGAAAAGAAAAACAGTTTTGCAACGAAAACGCCAGAATCCTGAAACAACTAAACCAAGTCAGCGTTTCAATTTGACAAGGGAAAACTGAGAACTGGAAAATAACTTTGAGGATGCCAATTACTAATCCTCGTACTCATTCCTCATCCTAATAGACCTCTTTCAGACTACCTCGGAAAAATTAATTCCAAAAATCTTTTCGTCCTAAAAAAATCAAAATGGGGAAGTAAACAGTTTTGCAACGAAAACGCCAGGATCCTGAAATAGCTAAACCAAGTCAGCGTTCTTCGCAATGCCTATTTTGTTAGATTCGAAATCATTTGAATCAGACAAATGACATCGGGCCTTCAATGAAAGCGTACGAGATATCTCAACTTTGCCTTTGAACTGTAATTCGTATCTTTCGACGATACACGTGTAAATCCAGCCAGGAGTAGACGTATAGATACGGATATATCAGAGGATACGTATGTATGAGTACCAGCTGCTCTTAGATATCACGTTACTACACCACCCTTTGATCTCGCGACACTTACAATTTTCCCGGGCTACGATACACCCTTATTTTCGCTCATGGACCATTTCGACATACGTATACGTGTATATGTACACGTCTGATCGTGAGGATGGAAGAGAGAAGGTCAAAACGACAGGAGCGTTGTACTAATGAGAGACTATGGCTTCTACTACACTACTGTCGAAACGATAATCACAAGGCGTGTCGTACGCGATGCCGTATTTCTCTCTTCCTACCGATCTCTCTGTCCTTCCTGTCTTGTTCATCTTTCTAACCTTTGCGTTCCATCGATACGTATATCTCGAAAGAATACTTTGAACCCGGCAAATTCGAGCTGTGTTGATTGTCAGCACGTTCGAATATTTCGAGAAAGATTCTTAATTCGTTTAGAACTTCGATCCTGGATTCTTGATTTTGAGAGCGGTTCCATTAAATGTCGAAAAAAATGCTTCGATATATTTAACAATTGTTTCGGTGACATTGGCAAGTACTCGAGGATTTCTATGTGCCAGTGAATTTTTGTATGGAGTTTTCGATTGTTTATACAGCGTTATATGCGAATTTTGTTCGCTTTTGTTTTTGTAGCGAGGAATTAAATACATCCAATAATATTGATTTGTGGAATTTTGTTTTAAAAGTTATACACGTTTACAGGTTGATTCGGAATTATTTAATTATTGTAGGATTATATTAAAAAGAATTACTGTTGTTTACTTAAATTGAAATTGTTTTTAATGGAATTAACGTTCCAGTGTATTCATAATTTGATTAGTCATTAATTTTGCGGCAAACCCTTGATTTTGATGTTTCCACTTAAGATTCATTCGGTTTTCTACAAAAGATCGATGAAATAATTTTTTTTTTCGGAATTTGACTACATTTAGTTACAACTTATTTCGGACATATCGGAATTTACACAGTGTTCAGTATTTATATGAGGTACGGAATATTTGCGTCATATAATTATTGTGAAAAAGAATAATTTTTTTTATGTCAACTTCCTTGGATGATTGATTAAAAGATATAGCAATGTCAATTTCGGTTGTTTATTAAACATACATTTCAATACTTTATGCGCCGTGATTATCAATTAGTTGCATGTCATAAAAAGAAATTAATTCTGTTTGTTCCAAAGGCAGTTTTCAACAAAATTGTAATTCTATTAATTTACAAGAAAATATTAGACGGACGTTTAAAATAATATTTATTGTTAATCGAATTAAGAATATGTTTTTTTTTTCAAGAATTCGTGTCTATTTTTCAGTTTGCAACATTAATATAATACAATCAACATAATATAATCATTGATTATATTAATTAACACGAAAATATTTTTAACACACGTTTAAAATAACATTTATTATTAATCGACAATGAATTAATTACAATCAATTGTACATAGAATCAATTATAGAATCAATCGATCAATTACAATTAATTAATTAATTGCAACAAACAATCAACAATTAATTAATCAAACGATTTATGATTAATCAAATAATTTATTATTAATCAACAATTATTGTTAACCAAACAATTTATTATTAATCAACAATACATTTTTTCAAGAATTCGGGTCTTTTATTTCAATGAAAATTAATTCCCGTGTGAGATTTCGCGGTTTCGGATGTATCCAAACATCACGAAGGGAAGAGGTTAAGAAAGGGAGGGTGATAAATGTGGGCGAAAAAGTCGCCCAAGGGCTTTGCCAAGGAACAAATCCTTTCCCTCCTTTCACTCGAGGCGTCAGATCAGAACCTTTTTCACCCTTTGGACAAATGCATACGTGTGTGTGTGTGTGTATGTTCTTATGTATATATATTGCAGGAATTTGGAGCTCCGGTGCAAATACAATAACCCTTTATTTGTTTCCCTATCCCGCGTTCCCTCTCTCGTCTTCCTCGTGATTCAACAATCTCGGCGCAGTATATGGCAAATATCTCAGTTTTAGTGATCTCCCAGCTCTTATCTCGCCACACTGTTGGATATTCGTACCAGGGATGTTCGAGCGATCAATTGCGCCAAAGTTTCATCGATTTTCGTATGTCCGCAACAGACGACCCTTGATGCACCCTCGAGCATTTTCTTCCTTTCCTCCCTACCGATTAATCCGAATTTTTGAACACCTAGATGAGATACTTTTGGGTCGTTCGAAATACGCGTTAAAATAACTGGAATGGAGCAAAATGTTTCAGATTTGGGTTGATGCGGTTGATGATGACTGTAAATTAGCTATGTGTTCTTAAACGTCTTCAGTGGAGATTTTATGACCAGGAAAAATAATTTTTTTTTAAATTTGTAATTTTAAATATTATATTAAAAATATATTATTAATTAAAGTACATAATAAAAATAAAATATATTGTAATTATAAAATCAAATACTAATAAATATAAGAAAATAATAAAAATTATATAAAACTGTAATATACAATAAATTATATTATAATATTAAAAAAAAAAAGTTTTTAGGCTCGTTTTGCAAAATGGAAATTTGATATTTTTTAGAACGCGCAATTTTTTTCCTAGCTCATACTATTTCTCATTAAAAAACTACAATTTTTTCGAAAATTAATTATAAATCTATTAAATATTAAAATTTTCTCGTTCTTTAACGAATAATTTTCGCACCAGTTCCTTAAACCCGTTTTTTTAATAATCACCCTTAAACGAGATTAAAGTTTATTTCAAGATTGTTATCTCGAACGTATATTTATAATTATTTCTGACAGGATCGACAAAAAGTGTATCATATTCCGTCATCGTTCTTCGTTCAGCTACACTGACTGAACGAGACCGGTTCGGTGCAAACAATTTGTCAGATTGGCTTGCAACCCTTCGCCCTTTCCCTTCTTTCCTTCCGGAAGTCGATCTCGCGTTTTATCGGCCGTGTTACAAGAACGAGAAAGAACCCCCGCAGAGCAAATTCGAAGACCATATAGGCGCAGAGTCTCTGCACTAATCTCTGCACATAAAGCCCAGAGGGGGGGAGTTTCGACGATTAATTCATCGCAGAAGGGCGAGAAAAAGGAAGCTGCGCGTAGCAGAGCTTTTTGCACTTTTCCGAAATAGCGATTTACAGGATAATGTTAAATTTAATGTTAAATTAAACGTTGATAAAAATTTAAATTATTTTTATCGTGGCTTTTTCCAAATTTGTCTTCCCCCGATTTAAATGTTATAAACAAAGTGTCTTAAAATACATGAACTCGGCGGGAGCTTCACTTGTAAATAGTTATCCATTAAAATATTCGATTATTGTTAAGATTCATCAATTTTTTTCAATAAATATTCCGTTGGAATTCCTCATTGACGGTTGCGGTAAAGCTGAGTCATTTCTTTTTCACTATATATATACATATATATATAATAAATAGCCCGGTCGCGTTAGTTGGTGCCGCGAATGGAGCAATTAAGTCTCAAGTGTTTCCTGCAAGGTGTGACTCGAAGAAATACGAACGCTTATGATATACAGGGGATGGAGAAAGAAACGATGAACGCTGCTGGCCACCTGACACCTCGGCCATTATTTTTTCATCCCGCTTTTTTTTCTCAATGAGGCTATCAGCGCCATCTTTTTCCTGCTGCTTCCTCAAATTTCCTCCCTCACGCCCTCGATGAACGATAATTCAACTTTTGCACGATGTCATAAGCGGTCACCCAAAATCGTTGATCTTTCATCCCTCGGAACTTCGACAGAAATGTAAATTGTAAGAAAGATTGAAAAAAAGGAAATGCCTTAAATTGTAAATTGTAAGAAAGATTGAAATTACATTTACATTTAATTACATTTACAATTTATTTAAGAAAATGTAAGATTTATTTCATTTACAAGAAAATTTAAAATTTATTTGACAGAATTTGAGAAAATTCCTTAAATTGTAAATGTAAATTGTAAGAAAGATTCAAAAAATAAAGAAAACAAAAAAAGACAAATTCCTGAATAATCATTTCGAACAAAAAAAATTAAAAAAAAAGATTGTGCAGGGCAAAGTAAAAAAATTTAGAAAAAAAATAAAAATTAAATTAAATTGAAAGCTCATTTAAATCTGAATAAATTTAATACGATTTGTATTTAAAAAATTACATATCAGACAATATTTACAAAAATTCAATACCTTTTAAAACGTTGCGTTCAAATTTTTGTTACCACTTCGAAGTTGCGAACAAAAAGTACCTGTTGGAGATTTATAATTAAAAAAAATGGTTTAAAAAATATCGATGGCGTCTATGAATAGAGATATAGAGGATAATACGTAATGATAGGTGGCAAGCAACCGCGATGATCGTCGATGATGTTAGGTGAAGAAAAAAAAATTCAGTAAGAATTACCGCAGATATCCCTATTGTCGTCTCTTTCAACGCGTTTTCACGTCGAGCTTTCGGCATCCACTTTATCTTGTAACAATCTTTTGAAATTGACGTATATATTTATTATAGAATATATACAGGGTGACTTAAATTCTGTCGTCCAAAGAGACGGATACCCCCACCTCCACGATCAGTTTCTACTTTTTGGGAAAAAAGTATTTTTTACTTTTTCCTTTCGCGTGTGTACTTTTTTGATTTTTTGACTCGCTTTATTTTTGTCAGAGGAGAAACTGATAAATGAGTAAATGAACGCCAACGTTGATGCCTTAAACTCATTTGATCAAAAGTTTGAAAAATATGATCGGTCTCGATCATATTTTTCATATTAAAATGAACATTATTATAAATGTATTGAATTTTTGTTTTATTTTCGAAACTCGTTATTAATTTATTTTATATTTTTTTCAGTTTCAAAATAAAACAGAAATTAAAACAAATATTTGGTTTATTTTTGTTTCAAGTTTAATAATAATTACGTAAATACTATAAAGGTTTTTGCGTATTAGACTTACTTATAAATAACTTCTGTCTGAAGCGTAGATTTTTATTTTTCTCACACTAAAATGAACTTTTCTTTGTCATGTTTTCAATAACGACACTGTGTCGTGTAGATGAGTATGAATATATTTTTTTTGAAGATCTAAATTTCATTAACTGATCTGACGATCAGTTAACCCAAACAAAAATTTTAAAAATATTTGTTTGAATTTGTAACCATATTTGTTTATTTTCAAACTCAACAAATAAAAAATAAATTAATAACGAGTTTTAAAAAAAAACAAAAATTCAATAAATTTATTAAAATGTTAATTTTATTTTTGTAACTCGTTATGCATCGTTTTTTGAAATTGTTTCAATTCTAACGTATGCCCTATAAAATATCATTTTATTTTTCACATTTATATTTTATATTTTAATTTTTGTTTTATTTTTGAAACTCGTTATATATTCTTTTCGTATTCTTTGAGTTTCAACTAGTCAACCCTTATGTGTCTTTCATAGTAAGAAACGCTGTTTCCTCGAAAAATGAAAAAGATTGCGGAACATAAAAACATGCATTAATAGGATTTTAGATTTTGGCGTTAAACGTAAATTCTCTGGCCACCCTGTATATACGTAGACTTACGACTACCGGTTATAATACAGGAACGGACAAAAGGAGATAATCAAATCGAAATCTCACGCGTCATGCCTCGGATAAATCGGAATTAATTGAGCGGTTTTCGAGCCGCATATTCGCGCACACAAAATTATTTATCCACGTACATACACGGCCGCGTCTTTTGTTTGTTTCATTTGTTATTATTATTTTTTTTTCAATTCGCCGTCTTTCCATTCGTTTAACTTATCACGTTTTATTTTTCATCCTTTTTCATTCTTCGGTGACGCGCTTCTCGGTTTCTTCCCCTCGTATTTTTTTGTTTTGTTTATGCTTTTATACGTTTCTTTCATTCTCCCTCCCCCTGGTCTTTCCCGTCCATTATACTGAGCATTCCCTCTCGCTTTATCCGCAACGATAGACAGGACAACGAGGAGGTGTCTGGCTGATGTTACAGGCTTCAGAGTGCGAGTGTTTTCACCGGAGGAGCAGAGGAACACACGAGGATATAATGTTCGGGATCTCGAGAGAACGAGACGCTCGGGCGGTAGCCGTTCGGTAGCTGATGACTTAATTAACGGTTCGAACTGAGGGTGTACCGAGTACACTAGTCTCCACTCTTTCTACCTCCGTTTGACTCTTTCCGTTTGCCCCTTTATCTCTTCCTCTCTCTCTCTCTCTCTCTCTCTCTTGTCAGTTTTCGAGTTTATTTTTTCAGTTTATTTTTAAAATTTATTTTTTAAGCGTATTTTTAAGTTTATTTTTAAGTGCCATCGTTGGTAACGTCAGTGCTACGACTAACATCTTCAACATTATTGCCTTTTTGGTTTATTTTGCGTTTTTTTTGTTGATTTTGTGTTTTTTGGTTTATATTGCATTTTTTAAATCAATATTGTGTTTTTTTGTTTACTTTGCGTTGTTTGTATTTTTTTGTTAGATTATTTTAGTTATTATTTTGTAAAATTTACCTCGTTTTCTGATTGATGGCGATTGAATGTTTTTGCAAATTTCTTGGTTTTCGAAAATAAATATATTTTGTTGAGAATGTCGAGAAATTTTCAAAAAATCGTTGAATTACTCAGATACTACTGAATTGTTACCGTTAGCTGATTGGGCTCAATTTGATTCAGATGACCTTGGAAATTAACCGTCCCAAGGAATATTTTGAATTATTTATCACCCTGTACATATTATTGAGAAAATATAATGTAAAACTTACGATTCTTCAATAATCGTTCGATAATCGTTCAAATTATGATCGTTCAATAATCGTGGATAATCCACGAATCCTGTAGGATTCAAATCGGATTCGTGAATTGTATTCCACATGAGAATTTCAATTGGAACTTGCGACAATTTTTATACGCGTTCGTCCCTCAATTATCCGTGAACTTTTTACGGTACTTTGGAAGACAAAAAAACGAAGTTCGGGATTTTTGATTGGACGGATCGAAGCATGGAGATTTATTATCGCCATAAAAATTCAAAGTTGATTTGCCACGCGAAAATAATTATTTTTTCAAACGGCAAATTGAGCGCGTGAAAAAGCTGGACAAACAAAGTCGACAGGGGGAATTTCATTGCGATCGAGAAATAAAAATCCAGTTAGTCCACCCTCTCGATTTTTTCATTTTCGTTTGCTCTCAGAATCGCCACCACTTTTATCTCGTCGCTGATGGACAGACGAGCTCGCGTTCCCCGGAGAACGAAATTCCGCTTTGTGTACAGTGTGAGGAAGGGACGACGACCGGTTGGTCCGGTGTTTAGTATTATTTCTGTCCCCGGGAGCCAGCTCCTCTTCAGGATTGCTCTTCAGTATCCGGTAATGAGAGACGATACGAGGCAAAGCCTCAATCTCTCTCTCTCTCTTCTTTGCTCACTATTTTTCTTTCCCTCTCTCTCCCTCCTTGCTTCTACTTGAAAACACTAGTACTAGTAACCCTAGTACCTTTTTCTAAAACCGGAACATTCATGCACGTCTCTATCAATTGTCAATTAAAAACGTGGCTTTGTTCAGCCATTGCGAACTTGGAAGCCGAAAGGACAAGGTAAATAGAGTAAGTAAGCCATCTGGTTTTTAAAATCTGGCGTGCAGATTTTTCAACCCAAAAGCTGCGCTCCAGATTTCGGCGTCGAAAATTAAGAATTTTCTTTCCGAGCAAAATAAAAAAACGTAACACAAAAAATACGCAAAAATTATTTTCTCCTCGACATAAAAAAATCATAAAGAAAAAAGATATATAATTCCCAAAGTCTGTATAGAATTTCGAAAAAAGTATACATTTTTAAATATTTATCTTTTTATCCGACCGGTACATGTACCATTTTACGTAATACAGGCGGAATGTTGTCTATTGCGGAAAAAGGCTACTTTGAGGACATTGTTGAAAAAGACCAAGCGATCTGTACACATATACATACAAAATGTGAAGGAAACAGCCGGCTTGCGTACGACCGAATGGCGATCGTTAAGTAACTGGTTCGTTGGAATGTTTATTTGCTTAAAGGTCCCTTCTTTTGTCAGTGGGCATCGCCGACGAGTGTTATGACGACCTGTTAAACCGTAACCACGCGATGACGTTTCTCCTTTCCCACTTCCTCCCTCCCTCTCTTCCATCATCCCTGGACGGTGTAACTTATCGATGCGTTATACGCATCTCATTCCCACCTCCCTTTCCGCATCGCCCTTTCACGCGTCCATTGTGGCCAGCACACATATGTCGTCCATTCGGAACGAGCTATCCTGTTTTTTAATGCGCACGTAGAACGTTTGCGCTCCTTCGTGCCTCTCACTGTCTCCTGCTGGCATCCTCGTTTGTCTCAAGAGACCGAAGCGAAGAGAGGGTGCCGTTTCATTAAAAAAAAAACATTTCCCCCCTCCGCCCCTCTCGCTATCAAGAATGACTCTTTTTCACAATAAAGCCTGGAACAACAAAAAATAAAGGAAGCCAAGACAAACTTTTTTTTTCTTCCTGCCACGCTGGATTATTTTATTAGCCTTATACGTGCGTTGGTCTCCTCGTTAGAGATACACTGCTTTGTACTCGTGAGTTTTTCTCTTCTTCCGCATTTTTTGCCCCCACCACTTCATCCCGTTTCCCCTCGACAATCTTTCAACTCGCTGGTTTTTTCATTTTTTTTTCATTTTTTTTTTCATTATTTTTCTCGCGGTTGCCCGAGGAACGAAATAAACGGATACGAGGAAGATTACAGCGAGAAAGAGACGGGGAATGACTCGGAGTCAGTCACCGTCGCGATCTCTCTGAATGCCCTCGTAATCCTGAAGCGTGATTCCCAGCAGCTCCTTTCTTTCGTTCGCTTGGTGGACGGCTTCGGAGCTTCGGTCATAATGCAAAGTGTGGAGTCACCCGGAGACGTATGAAAGTCTCGTTGGCGACGGTAGCAGGGTATCGCTCGTCCCTCTAATATTATATATTTTGTGTGTATATTTGTACATGTGGGTAACGTCTAGAGAGGAAGAGAAAGAGAGAGAAAGAGGCGTCAGGGTTCTTATTTATATAAATGACGAGCGATAGCTCGGACGCGACGTTGAGACGCCATCCAACTTCCCAACAATATCATTTATACGTACTGAAGTTCCATTGGTCTCTCTCTCTCTCTCTCTCTCTTTGTCGATCTTTTTATTTTCCCCTTGACACCTGACGGAGTCCGAGTAATTATGAGGCTCCACTCATCTATCTCATTCGTGATCCATTTTGCGGAACAAATTGGAGACGATGATTTCGTCATTGGATCCAGATGTAAGCGTCGAAGAACGTTTCTCGAAAGAAATGACGCTTCCTGACTTCCTTTTTCTGATTGGGAAAGCCTGATCCCTGATTTGGTAGGTTTATTCAATGTACTCGTTTAACGTGATCCATTTTGTGAAGCTAATTGGCGTTCGACGATTAATCCGTAACTGGATCCAGACGATTAATCCGTAACTGGTAAGGTGCCGGAAACGGTCGTAGAAGGAATGGCACTTTTTATTCTGTTTCCTGATTGTGTAATCTTTGGTAAACCTAATGTATGTCTTTAGGCATCTTGTTGGCTATGTAGGATTAGCCATATAGGAGGAATAAGGGCCTGTAGCAAATGCCACTGCTATGTCTAGGGGTGTCATTTATATTAATTCATTTCAATGAACGTTGAATGCCATTTACTTGGACCAACTGATTTCATTTAGACTCGATTCTTCCATATTAAATCGGAAAAAGGATTTTTGTTAAAATAATATTTTATTTAGTATTTTTAAAGTGGATATTGGATAAAATTGTTTAGATTTTCACTGATTGGTCATTGATACGATGAAACGTTTAGGTTTCAAGTTATTCGTTGGATCAGCGATTCGTCGCTTCATTTCGTGGATCAATTCTACGGCAGATACTCTGTTTCCTTTCTCTTATACTCCCTGTGTCGTAAATTAATACAAAAATCAAAATATAAAAGCTCGGGCACTGTGTGGGGCTGGTGGTTTGTTGGAGGGTCGAGCCACAACGTGTGTAACCGCGAACCGATGAATATTAACCAGCACAAGAGTCACAGTGTCAGAACCCTACGACCAAAGGGTTGGACCAAGGGAAAAGGGAAACCGTGGTCAGCTAGTCCACCAGGGTTCGTATTAAACTTCCTGCTAGGACTTCCTAACGCATTCTATGTTCACGGGTCGAAAAGTCTTCGAAGATTTGCTGGAGACCTTGGTTCCTTTTAAGTCGTGAATTGAATGAGAGATCGGATTCAAGATCTGAAGGCGTATGGGTCAAAATATGAACTCAATATCCAAAAACTAATTGGTCAAAAATTAAATCCGATAGCTACAGAAGAATTGATCAAAAAATGAAGTGAAGATCTAAAGACAAATTGATCGAAAAATCATTCCCTAGTCTGAAGATAAATTGATCGAAAAATCATTCCCTAGTCTGAAGATAAATTGATCGAAAAATCGATCCCTGATTTCAGGGCGAATTGGTCAGAAAATTAATTTCTGATCTAAACATCAATTAACCAAAAAATAAATTTGTTATCTAAAGAAAAATTGATCAAAAGATTCTTGTTTGAAGATGAATTCGTAAAAGATACATTACGATTTTGTAGAAGAATTGAGCAAAAATTTTAATACGTGATTTAAATCTAAAGACGAATTGATAAAAGACTCATGACGTAAACGCGAATTTACCAAAAGCCTTATTCTAGATCGAAAGATTAATTGATAAAAAAATCGTGACTTAATGATCATAAAAAATAATATTTAATTGATCAAAATCTTTATTCATGATCGAAAGACGAATAGATCAAGTAATTTCCTCAAGATATAAAAAGATGAATCGATCCAAAGATCAATTCCTAATCTAAATTCGAATAAATCAAAAGACTGTAATGCCTGATAAGCTTTCATAGTAAGAAACCCAAACTGCATAAATATGACATGGGAATAAACAATAGATGTACACGAATCTGCGTACCAGCTCAACATTTTTTGTCTTTTCAGTCGAATCGATGCACATTTTCCTACCTTACACAAAAAATACTAATTTGGGCTGGTCAAATCCGCCATGGGACGATGTCAACAAAAACCTTGTAGAAAAAAAATGACCAATGATTTCAGATTTCTCTGTTCCATTGAATGAACTCCCAATAATCCCTCATCTCAAGATTCAATTCGTCAATTTAAACGATTGGTTGGTTCATCCAAGTCATTTTCTCCGCCCCCACCCCCCTCAAATTTGTCAAATTTCGATGAATCCGTTTCGCCGATCAATGAACATTTCCAAATCTAAACGAAGGATCATTCTGCGAAGTCATCAGAATCACGGACCGTTAGAATTTCATTCGCAATTGAATTTCTTCCTAAATTAAAGGCGACTGGAATTGTTTTCTCCATCGATGTTCATACGATTGGCCAGAATCGAGAATGCTCGTGTTCTCCAAGAATGCTATCAATGCCGGTGTCTGGCACGGATGGACGGCTCTCGCAAGTGTATTACTAATGTATATGTACGTATGTATATATATAAATATATATGCTCGAGGAAACCTCAAGCAGCAGGGGGCGCTGGAACGATGCGAGGACGCACTCACACATGGAGGAAGGTGTTCACCAGGGTAACGTGGAGGCACACACCAGAGCTACCATCAGCAGAGTAGGAGGGTACATATTCATGACGTTAACGAGCCTCCGTCGAACGTTTAATTCCGCCAACCGCCTGAGTTGGGTTAGGGTAACTCGCTCAGTAAACACCAAGCCCTAACTAACCATCCTCCTGTTCCTATACCGGCTTGCCACGTTGGTGACGATTCTGATGGTCCACAGTCTCCGTTCGCATCCCTCTTGTCATCCTTTCGTATCTTCTCTTTCTCTCTCTCACACTCTCTCGATCTCCCTTCCTCTCGTGAGGATTGCGAGGTCGTCGAATCGCCCGATCATCTCTCGTTGCTTCACCAATGTCCTCACGTACACATACATTCACATATATGAGAGCGACCCGCTCGGTATTTGCTTTTCTACACGGCCAACAACCACCCTCGCGGAGAACCGAAAAAAAAGAGTATTATTATTCTTCCCGTATACACACGCGGAGTTTAAACGACCCTCGCCAAACTCGGGCCTCCCTGACCGCGACTACACCGAGACGACGCCATATTTCTGATTCGATAAAAATCCGACGAACTCTGGAACTCGAATATGTCCAATGGAAAAGCCGAGCATTTTGGGGTGCCGTTGGATCATCGTATTGGACCATCAGTGAGCAACTCGATTATTGGGACTTGTTTGGGTTCGTTTGGGTTTGTATGGGTTGGAAATGGTCGATCGGTATGGATTTCTTGCTATACTTAAATTCCAACAAGTTCGAGGACGGATGAGAAAAGCTACCACGATTTTTTTAAATCGTCCCGGTTTATCACTAACGATTTCTACGTCATGATTACTTTGATTCGATTAGCATCTGGCGAGTCTGGAATTCGAATATATTCAATGAAAAACGCCAAGCATTCGGAGCTTCATTGGATCATCTTACTGGACCAACAGTGGTCACGGTCATTAGGGTTCTCCTGACTTCCCTCTGTACTGGCGTCAACCGGAAATAGCCGATCAGTATGGAATTCTTGGTACACTGAAACCGCAACGAAATGGCGTCGAGATGTATACTTTGAGGTAAACTGGCACGGTTTTTTGCCAAGCTCTGGAGTACTCAGCGGTCGTATCCAGCGGCAGCCAAAGAATGCATCAGAGCCGGGTTACACGAGTGACTTGCAACTTGATAATTTCAACCGCGACCCAGCTTGATCCAACGATTCTTCTTTCTCTGCCCCATCCTTTTACTACCCATTCTACTTATCATCTCGTTCTTGTTTCGAGTCCAGAACCAGGATCTTCGTCCTTGGTGTGTAGACGTATGTGGGCATACATTGAGAACGTTCCATCTCTTTTTACGGACTCAGAGGCAAGAGCATTGATGTGTGGGTGTTGGAAAAGGACGAGAAGACGAATGGCGTTCACGGCGTGACCCGGACATTGGTAAAAGCCTCTTGAGATGGTCTTCTTCACTGTGTTTGCCCACAAACAATCCCATTCACCGTACAATCCAACTCCCCTACTTCGGGGGGGTGCACACTTTACAAGCAACGAAAAGAGGAAAGACAAGACGCAGGAGAGAATCCGCTCTCACTCCAGCGGGCTTCTTCCTTTTCTCCTGCTCCCTCTCTTTGATCCCTCTTTTTCTTCCTCTCGGAGCTTTGGTTGGTAGTGGGTGTGCAGCTTACGTGTGGTACTTACGAGAATGTGGAGACTAGACCCGGTCCATACGATCGACACGAGGACAAATAAGACACGCGCACATGCGATTTCCCACGAGGGTATACCTCATTACAGGCGCCAAATAATTTGGCTTCAGGATAAATGAATTTTATGCGATTTTTAATAAAATCGATCATGGCAAAGGAAAACTCGAGATCTATCGATAGTATAAGATTGCTGGTCGATTTTAATGATGTGGAAGAAAGCATTTGATTTTTTTAAGATGTTCAAGGATTCCAATGATTTTTGTGGGCTTATCTCCTTGCATTGTATCTTGGTTCATGTTCTTTTGGTCTCCATGACGGCAGAACTTTCCATAATCTTGGTGATGACGTTTTCGTTGTTTGTTCTTTGATCCAGGTTCCATGATTTCGATGATATTCCACTTCTTTTTCACCGTTCATAGCGGCGGAATGTTTCTGATTTTGATGATGACGGTCTAGTTCTTTTTCACTATATAGGACAGCAGAATCCACCATTCTGAATGATGATGTTCCACTTCGATAAATATTGAACATTTCGTTTCAGATCTACGATCTTGATTGAATTCTCTGGAGACATTCGATCGCACGATAAATAGAATTTAGTTTTGTTGTGAAGTCATTACATTCTTCGTCCCAACGATCCTCCGTACCATCGAGAGAACAACACTCATGGAACTCTTGACTTATCAGCCCAGAACCACTCTGCTCTAGAGCTATCAACGGCTGTTTCCAGCAAGGATTCCAGTTCGCACTTTACACCTGCTCTTGACTTCGGTTTTTCTAATTCTCCAGAAATTGCATGAACTTGTCATTGATTCCTTGTGCAACAGCTTTAGCCCAAGAGGGCACGGGGCAACTGTTGGACACCAGGTTCAATATAACCTTCCAATCTCCAATATATCCTTCGAGAACTTTCGGCCTTCAGAGGTTTTAAAGTTTTAAAGAGTGTTTGCGCCTTTATTGGAACTCCGCTGCAGGATCTTGCGACCACACAGTGATCTCGCTGCACGGATGGACAATCCCAAGGGTTTTTTTCATCTCGTTCAACCCCATTCCCACAACCTAATGGTGTTCGAGCTTCGAAGCAACATTCCTCTATCTCTCTCTATCTCTTGATTTCTCTCTTTCTCTCGTTGTGGTTTCACTCTGAACTCGTATACAAGGCTAGGTAGCTGGTGGCGCCAAAGATAAACCAGGGGATATTTCTTTCTCTCTCCTTATCCCTTTCTCTCAACATCGACTCTCTATTTTCCAGTTCTCGTCTCTGCATCACGTCAATCAGGATTGGATTAGATTTAGACCTCTCTACGGTTGGTCCGTATTGATCAGGGGTTCTCAAAATCAATGATACGCGGATACAGTAATCCAACCGAAAGAGACTTCTGGTCGAGATCGTTCAATTCGTTTCTCTGCGTTACATCCTCTCCAGATTCATTCATTCCTTTCTACGTTTCTCTTCCTGTTCATCCACCGAAGAGGATCAGCTGATGGCTTTCGCGAATCCTAATTTACACGAGCTGGTTATTGGAAGCGTTTCTATTTTTTCCCACTTCTCGTACTTGCCGATGTAATCCGGACGAACGAGACCACATTGTCGCCTGGTTCTTTGCGATTAAGGATGCAGCTGAAAGAGGCTGGCGGAAAGGATGAGACAAAAAGGGAACTGGAGTGCTGGAGGATGGAAAACTTTAATCCTTTGGATCTGGAATTCATGAGATCTCTGAGCTTTTGCCAACGTTTCTCAGTTAGTTACGGTTGCTTGCTTTTTTCTAGCCTTTCTTTGCTTCTTTTGTTTTCCCAATCTTTGCTTTTTCCTCCAATCTCTAGTCCCTTTTTGTTTTTCACTTCGCAACTTTCGCACAATCCCAGTTCCGCTTTATCTCTCTTCACGGATTCATCCATTTCCATATTTACGACTTGCTCGCACGCTCAGGTGTGAATATAAAACAGAAAACTCTCAATGTTTCGGATTCTGAGGCTCGAGCTGATTCAAGAATTCGTTATCACTTCTGACGTTGGAAAGAGGCTACTTTCGTCGTGGAAGTTCTGCGTAGTGGCAAGCGAGAGAGAATTCTGGGGGTTCTATGGTGTACATCTTGACTGAAAGCTCCTTTGATTCACTCGTTTCATCCCCTTTTTACATCCCCTTCATTGGAAAGAATAGATTTGAATCCTGCTGGAAAATTTTCAATATTGTTCGAGGACGCTTTACAAAAATGTTATATCGCTTTCAAAAGTGAAGAATAATTCTTAAATCAATGTTTTGCGAGCGAGTCTAACGTCAAAAATTGCTGAAAGACGAAAAGTGATTTTTTTTGTCCATAACGTAAATCAGCCCCATTAGGCGGTGCGTTACGAAAGCCAGAGGTAACAATAATTTCTTGGGCTTAAGGTTGCGCACGAAGAGGCTAAGTCGTACGGAATTATTAAAACTTTCCCGCCGAGAAGCTCTCCGTGAGCACGGTTGGGGTGATAAAAGTGCGGTGGAGAACCAAAGTTGGCAGAGATCGCGAAGTCGCTGGAGTAAGCTGAAAGAGTGGATGGAATTAATGCAGAGAGTGAGCACAAAAAATACGAGGATGAAGAAGGAGCCAGGAAGAAATGTTTTAAAAATTGAGAGGCTCGACGTCGACGACTTTGTCGTAATGATTTTTTGATAAATTCAATCGTTAATAGAACCATTTACGAACAATTATTAGTTGTTCCGCGTGTTAAGAGGAAAAAAATAATAATTGGATTACTTTTGCTGATTATCTATAATCGAATGAACTTTTGATTCTAAAACTAGCATGTATTGACATTGATAACGATCATAATAAACCATGGAGAACTTCGAGTCTAATCGCGAAGAAAAATTAAATCGTCGACACTTCGGGAGACCTCTGAAAAATTTGAAATCAAACAGTACCAAGAGTGAATAAAAATTAAATCGATCGCCAAAGACAAAAATGCCATAAACGTCAAAAAAAGATTTGTTGTCCAATCGTGATGCAAAGTAAGATTCTTCGAGGCGAAATTTAATTCTCTCGAAACGTTCTCAGATTTTCACTTTAAGGTAAACAAATATAATTCTATTTATCAAATTAAATGAACAATCTTAAATTCACTATAAAATTCACAAAATCGAACGTACGTCGATGTTTGTGAAATCGACATTCATACTAAACATAGCAAAATTAAATTCACAAAATTAAATTAATCGGAAAACCAATAAAAAAAACAACAGAGAAATTAATAAAATTAAATCACCGACGAAATTAACGAAGTGTAATTTACGATAAAACTGATGATAAGAGTCACTCAAAAATTCACATAATTACATAAAAAAAAAAAATTTCAAAAAATCAAACAAATTTACAATAAAATTCACGCAGTACGAATAAGCAAACAGAAAACAGCGATCGCAGTGAATAAAAAAATTCGACTCCGCAATTACGTCTATTGGAGTCACACAGAAGTCCGAAGCAGGTCTGGGCAGATTTGAAAAATCGTCGGGATATATTATCCATTACGGGTGTACCCATAATATTTTCTACGCTGTATTAGATAGCCACGAATAATTTCTCGCTGCCCGTAATCTCTCGGTGGTATCTCCCATCCGAGGAGATGCGTCTAACACGGTGGATTATGGAGGGACGGATGAGCGGCAGCGAAAAGGTTCAAAATTCATCGAGCCTCACGATTAATATCCAACATTGCCGGTCGGAGTTGTGTGTGTATTCGTGTGATATATATCCCTTCTGGCAAATTTGGTCGGTCGACCACCGAGCGTTTGGGGCCTCAGCACTGGCACACTCTTAATTAATAACCGGGACAGCTGGCCTCTGACGTCATTAACGGAAACTTTTTGCCGTCCTGCGCGCATCAAAGATCTTTCCTCGGGTTGGATGGATCATTTTTTTCTCTCCTTCTCGTACCCATCAATTTAGAAGACTTTCGTGATAGCTTTGCTCACGATGAGTTTCTCACCTGATTCGAAATGGATCCCTGTTCCTCCAGTATTCGATCTACAACCCCTTTGCTCTTTATTGCCACCATCTATCGTTCGTTCGCAGCCCCGGATTTCCATTGACGCTGTAGCGGTCACCCATCCGAGTATCGAGCAAAACCAACGCGATTCATCCTTCATCTACCACAATCTCTCATTTGGAAACCTGATCAAGCAACTTCCAGTTGTAGTCTTTCAACGAGTATCGAACCTGGAAAAAAATCAGGGATCAGGCTTACTTCCGGTTCGACTTGATCGTCCTCCGCATTGACGACGTCATTACGCAACTCGCTCGTAAATGTCTCACTCAGAGTCTCTCCGAAGCGAAAAAAAAAAAAAAACAAAAAAATGTACTTCACTGAAATAATAGTACAGAGATGTGTACGACACCGCAGTCGTGATACATATGAGGACTGTGGTCGACCACTGTGATAATGATATTATTACGAGCATCTTGATGCCCCGTGGAGTTAGCGCTGGGCCCAACTCGAACTGAGGAAGGAAGAGAAACACACGCGCGCACAAAGGGAATTCTCCGGGTCTGGCGTGTGTATGGCATGCGAACGACTATCATCATACGTCAAGTTGGCGCGCCGCGACGAATCCTTCGTGTATATCGGCCGCGTGTGTATGCCAAGTCGTCTTCTACTCGCCGCGAAACGCACGTCGATCCCTCTTATGGGACAATTCCCTTTATACGTCTGTATTTGTACATACGGGGTGTCCAATTTCACCTGAACGTAGCTCATCCGGATATTCATCGGGCAACAATCTGTAATGAAATTTCGAAGTCTTTCCAAAGTCCCCATCCAACTTGAATGAAATCGTGTTGGGCATCTAGGGAAACAAAAATTCTCAAAAAAGTTACTGGTTATTTCGAGGTGCCTGATTCAACTTGGATGAGATTGATTCATGAACATTGAAGATGAAACAATCTGGAAAAAACGTTCGAAGAATTTTAAAAATGTAGAAATATTTTTAATGTTTTTGTAAATGAATAGATATGTGATAATATAATATGTAATAATAATAATATTAATCATCATAATAAATCTTAATTATAATAAAGTTAAAAAAGAATAAATATATTTTTTATCTTGAGAGTAATGGACAAACACATCAAGATGGGTAACGGCAATCAATTAATAAATATTACCATTAATGAACATGTTAACATCGATCAATTAACAAATATCACTCATTCGGGTAAAAATGTTAAACAATTTATTGTTTTAATTTGCGATAAATAACAAATGGAGTTTTTCTCTATTTATGTAACCTAAAAAATGGTTTTACAAAACCATCATTTCATCCTCCTCCAGTTTTTCAATCCGGCAAAGACGAGTTCGTACTTTTCACTCCGGACACCCGTTACACACACATTGCAATATCAACCCCTGGCGCGAGAGCTTCGCGGGGCATTTTACGTTTTTGCCGAGCAGTTACAAAGTATGATGATCTCCCGCACTCTCCTTTCCTCTTTCGATATATATTGCTCCGCTCTGCACGCGTTTTGTCGCCGTTACAAATACGCCGCGAACTTGATCAAATCATCGTGCCACCTGATTCTCAGATGTCTCATTTTGTCCGCTTTTGCGGCTGCCAACGTCCCTTCCACCTCGCTCTCCCATCAGAGCAGTCGCGATTAGGTAAATGACGTCGCAATTACTCGGTAAAACGGACCTGTCATGAATTCGGAATACTAATGCAAATTTGTTTTTTTACCGCTGTTGAAAAAAATCCCTACGTACGATTGTGGATCGATTCTTTCCAATCGATATTTGTCGATTGGAAAGAATCGGTGTTCGTTTTTTCCTGTTAAGGGAATGACGAACACGCTGGAAACTTTCGACGCAGCACCTCGTTACGTCGGTAATGACAATTTTGGCGTTTTGCGCTGCGAGTAACTACCGACGGAGAATCGTGGCAGGACAATTGCCAAGCGCAGAGCAGGGCGCGTGTGTGTTTATGAACACACGAAAACACACACGTATATGTACGTGTGTCAACCGATACGTACATACAATAAGTAGTATATACTTTCCGGGAAAACTATACGAGATATCAAAATGAATCCAACGCCATTATTTAAGTTAGACAAAAACATTTTTCAAGCGCACCCATTGAATCTCAATAGCATACAAGGTCACCCTACGACCTTTTGGAATTTCGTAATTTTTGAGATTCCGGAAAAGTCACCGGGGTAGTCGAACATTTTTTTTTCTGTTTTAAAAGTATTAAAAGGGTTTGTTTAATCGAAAATTTTCAGCTAATTACGAATATCAACGAATTTTCGTCGAAAGCAGTGCACACAACAAAAAAATCGTGATTTTAGATGTTTTTTACAATTTTTTCATGGAAATTTTGGGTTTTCGGGAAAATGAATGGTATATACGTATTCAGGGGACAAAATTACATCAAAATATAACAATAAAAAAAATATTAAAAATCCAAAATTTTTTTCGATTTTTGGGCAAAATAAGTTTTTTTACTTAATTATCGATAACTTTTTTTCCTTTAGGATTTGGCACTCCACTTTGCGCTCAATCTTCTCGTTATGATTTTCCCTTCAAAATGGTTTTTTAATAGTTAGAAAGCGATGATTTTTGGATTTTTGGCAGAATTTCAAAGTTGGACCATCGATTTTTCCAAATTTTTCCATACATACCCCTTTGCTTCTTTTTTCGTGATTTTTCGAGTGGACTTTCCGGGGAAACTATAAGAGATATCGATACGAACCCAACGCCATTATTTAAGTTAGGCAAAAACCTTTTTCAAACCCCCCAAATGAATCTCCATAGCCTACGGGAAGGTCATCCTACGACCTTTTGAAATATCGTGATTTTTGAGATTCTGGAAAAGTGGCCTGGGAGGACGAAAAAATTTTTTTTTCTATTTTTTAAGTATTAAAAGGGTATATTTGATCGGAAATTTTCTGCTGATTACGAAAATGCCCGAGTTTTTACCGAAAGTGGAAAATTACACTGGGTAAATGCGAAAAACCTTTTGTAGACTATTTTTCTGACGTTTTTTTTTCGTTTGTTTTCTATTTTTGAACTCTTAAAGGGTCTGTTTGATCGAAAATTTTATGCTGATTACGAATATCATAAAATTTCTGTCGAGAGCATGGCACGAAGCAAAGAAAAACGTGTTTTAAGGTGTTTTTTACGATTTTTTCATAGAAATTTTGGGTTTTTGGCGAAATTAATGGTAGATTCGTGTTCAGGGAATCAAATTACATCGTAAGGGACCTATAAAAAAAATATTAAAAATAAAAAAATTTTTTCCATATTTAGGCAAAATACGTTTTATCACTAAATCATCGATAACTTTTTTCCCTTTAGGATTTGATGCTCCACTTTGCGCTCAATCTCTTCGTTATGATTTTTTCTTTAAAATCCTTTTTTAATCATTAAAGTCCAATGATTTTTCGATTTTTGGCAGAATTTCAAAGTCGGCCCATCGATTTTTGCACATTTTTCCATACATACCCCTTTGCCTCTTTTTTTCCGATATTTCAAGTGGACTTTCCGGGAAAACTATTAGAGATATCGATACGAATCCAACGCCATTATTTAAGTTAGGCAAAAACCTTTTCCAAACACACCCATTGA